>CAJPEX010000339.1:0-68144 GCA_905338405.1 Notodromas monacha
TCGAGTTACCTGGTGGGGGAAAATAAACATGGGTTCCCAACGAATTTTATTCGCTGGCATTTTGTAATGTGAAGAACAGGTAATCCTCGTTTCATGATTTTTTGATTGCCTCAAAAACGTATTTCCCACTATATATTTTGGACATATTTTAGCTACATTATTGAAAGAAAGACTATCCAAGTTCAAGATTCAGGATCGGTCATCCATTAACTGTTCATTTCTGAATTCCATACATTTTCATGTTATATATTTCGCAATTCAGCTAATTGAAGTTTATTGTATATACTGAATCATGGTGCCAAGGAACATTTTTCGTCATTTTAAAATTGCAATAATACGGCTTCCCGGTGATTTTCTTTATTATTTATTCTCGGCATATTAATTCCCATGAAAGCTTTTCGTTTTTTTCGAGTTTCCCCAGATTATTTTTCGAAATTATCATAATGTGCACGATTTTGTTAAATGCATGATGTTCACGGGATTCGTTTCAAAATAACCGAATCAATTTATAGAAGCTTGTCATTTCCCCCCAGAAACTCAATATTTCAAGGGCTATTGATTTCTCTGATGGTCTACATCAATATTGCAAGTTTATTTTTATTTTTTGGCCTGTGGATACAGCAATGCTTTCCAGAGAATTGGACTGACCACCACGGCATTTTTGCGTCATCCGAAGTTTAAAAGTCCAACGCGCCAAAGTTTCTTCTTCTTATCACATGGAATCGTGGCGCCAAGAAAAATTTATTTTCCCGCCTCGGTGGTAGAATACCATGATATTTTCCATTTGTTTGTTCATTTATTCCTGGCATTTCCCCCTTGCCACGGAACCCTTTGCAGTTATTTTCTCTCTCTCAGGTACGAAGTTTTCCTCCGTTTTTGCTTATCTCACTGCGTTTATTTTTCCTTCTCTCTTTTTTTTAGAACGGAGGATTGATCCAACTTGGAAATGCGGCGTGTTGATCTCTCCCTTTCTTGGAGCAACGTGCGACTCGTGAAGTCGCGTGAGGCGCGGTGATGGGTTGCACTTCCCTGGGTTCAGCGACGGGTTGCGAGGGTTTTTTTTGTTTGTTTGTTTTTGGTTTGTGCTGACGCTCGAGTAGAGAACCTGTCGACGCCTGCACTCGATGTCAGCGACGGACAGCACACGATGACGGAAGCCAATAAAGAGACTCTGTGTCTCATCCAGTTTCCTTAATTTTTCTGGCTTCTGAAAGTCTCAGAGTAATGAGAGTATTGACAAGAAGGAAATAAGAAGGGGTTCGAATATTTTAGAAATAAAATGCTCGAATCAGCAAGAGGAATCAAACAAAAAAAGCAATTGAAACTTGTATCAGGAAGGGATCAACTGTTCAATGAGTTATTGTAATCGGAAGATACCGTACGATGATGCGCTGGATTTCGTGATTTTGGAAAACACCGAATATGGTGACATTAAAACTGTTCCTGCGGCTCGGGTATTTATCCAATTTTATGAACATCACAGAGATTTTAAAAATCGGCTGACTTTGATTTATAAATTTTCTAGAGAAAAAGAAAAATTCCTGATTATTTCAATAAATGTATTCGTCTTGTTGCTACGGTTCATTATAGCATGAGGAATTTTTGAGTCTCGTGAAAAGTATTCTTTAATGATGAAAAAAAATTGAGTGCATGAGAAGACGATGAACGATAAAGAAAAACGGAATTTAAAAAAAACAATCGTGTTAATGCAAATCATAGGATACGGGAGTTGTTTTCATCGTGAATCCTTCAGTTCCGAAAATGTATTTAAACGAAATGAAAGAGGACCTTATATATCTCAGTACCCACATAATTTCAATGTTCCGTTCATCAAGATTTATTCATTAGCACAAAGACAAATTCAATCATGCACGTATATCTCGAACAGCAGTCAGCATGTGTACTTTTGAAGGTCAATTCAGGTCAGTTTTATTTATAGCTTGCGTGAATGGCATGGAAATGTTTCTTGTATGTTTTGAATATGCCGTTATAACCTGATCGAGCATTTATCAGCATATGAGGTCAATAAAATGAAAACGGGTGCTGAATTCATTCTTTCGTATCTGACGTCTGTAAGTTCAGTGAAAGAATTTAGATAATATTTGTATTCATTGAAATTCGCCATGTACAGTACCATCGTCGGTTTCTTCATGTTGAAATTCAGTGTTTTGTGGCAGTCGAGTATCTCATCCCACTAAAAAGGGAAGATTTTCTTTTGATTTCCGAATAAAAAGAAGGAATTTCTCGGGTAATGTTGCAAAATCGCATCTGTCGATAAATCGATTGGGATTTAATTTCTCCAGCTTTTTTTCAGCGGAACAGAAAATGGAGTTGGACGAGTTTACGGAATGTATTCGAGGAGCAGTACATTTTCCTCCGGAAAGCAATCACAGGTTTGAAAGAAAGAGGAACATGCTGTTATTTTCCGCGGAAAACTCCATTATTCATGAAAATGAATGTCAAAGTCGACAGTCTAATTTAGTAGGGCTTAACAGGCGCCTAGTTTCAGACAAACGAGCAAACGGTCACGGGAAAAAAGCGATGAAAAAAGTTGCGCCATTTCTTGTGATATACGGTTTTTTAAACAAATTTTTGAGTCGGAATCTTTTAAGAGTGCGAAGTCGAATTAGCACAGAGCCCGTGTTCATTCACTATATAAACTGTCATCAATCACTAACCGCATTTGGTCTACTTTTGTCAATTTACAATTTAAAGCAACCTTTTAATCGTCATGCCGAAATTTTTTCAGGACCAAATTTTTTTTTCATTGCATGCCCCAGTTTTCGAACTGGGGTATTCTCACCATAATTTTTTCGTTCTCTCAACGATTCGGTGGGACTTATTGAACTGTCCTTGACATTCTCAACATGTTTACCGTCGAGTATACACGTTTTTCTTCTTCTAAGGATGAAGTTTACATTCAATTAGTAAAAATTGACACAGTGCTCAGCAAACGCGATCAGTTTTAAATCTTTGAAATTGAAATTAACAATGCTTAAACACAAGAAGGACACAACTTGTGAATGAACCCTCGTTCCAACGTTATGCCCTCGTAGAGTATTTTGGGCCAAACTGCAAGCATGAATTTAAATTTTTAAGATGGTTTAATTGGATATCATTTCCTTCCGCGGCATCATTCAATCTTATGCAATAAATCAAGAAAATAAAAGAGCCAAAGCTCAGTCAGCCATGAAAGATTATTGCGTCTTAGTGATTATTCATCGACTGAATGCTTGAAAAACAGCCGAAAGTCGAATCATGATCAATTGACCAAAAAAGTACCATTAACTACAGGATTAAAATTCTACTATAGGAGTGGCTGTGAACTTTTGTGCTTATGTAGCTTCGATCGGCAGTTCCGAATCCTCTTCCCGAAAGATGGCGTTTATTGATCTCATTTTTCTGAAGTGCTCGAGAAACGAATGGAACCTTAGGATGTGGAATTTCATTCAAAAGTTTGCCATAAATCACATCAAAAATGATGAAATGAAAATAGACTGCGCCATACTGGAATGACACGCCGTTTCTTCCTCTATTAACTTCGCTTATCTTCTTCGGGAACCTCGTTCATCAAAATGTTCCGCGAGGTTCGTCGAATACGAATTTTGCACAGAGTGGGTCAGAAATCAGTTATTACGGGTTTGAATATTCAGGGTAGCTCTAACGCTAAAAGCTGCAGTAATAACTACCATTACTGGGACTGGCGGAAAATTGGCACGTTTCGTGACAGTTTCTCTGTTTCGCGCAGGGTATAATATTTAACCGCAGAAAAGCTCGTGCGATTTTAGCCCAACTCCATCCAGTCATTCCGTGGTTTGCGAAAGCATTCGGATTATGCTTTCAAGTAACATTTCGGACTTTCCTGGAAAGTCAAGACGATACTGTGCGTCTCAAAAGCAGTAATAATTCATTGGCCGAGATGAAACAAAAAAGCAACTCATTTCTGCGAAATTAAGTCATACATTTTTGATCATTCCCCATTTGACATCGAAGTTTGAATAAACCGCAAAATTATACAAGTGATTAGGTTTCTAAGGCTTCTGGAGAGGGAAGTTGTTGATAATCCAATATTCGATTATCTATAGGTAACGAATATTCCGCTGCAATTGTGCAAATATTTGACAAAATGTGCACTTCAAATATTAATTTCAGTACAGCAAACTGTTTCCGCGGATTCACGCGGCGATTTTTTATTGCTTTCTTTGATCATGAAGATTGATTGGATCCTTCGGATATCGTAATCAGTGCAAAATTGTTTCGGACTTTAGTTCATATTAATATTAATTTAAAAATCTTCGACTTGGGCCGAGATATTCCAGAGATTTCGTGCGAATATTTTGTTCGGAATTCCCGTGTTTTCGGCGTCTTCTTTTCCATATGATCTGAGCTTCAAAAATTTTATTTTAATGCACAATTTAATTATGCTCACCCACAGAATTGCTTAAAGCACGTAGAACGAAAAGCCTTCATTCGATACTTTGTTTTCAAATCTCGAACACAATTTTTAAAAATCGCGCTATTGTAATTATAGCTATATCGATGATACATTTTGGATTTGGAACTCACGTGGTTTTTTTGTCAGCAAGCGGGCTTTTAAAAAATGAAAAAGTTCAATATAACGAAGCGCAACATATTTGATTTGGTCGAGTCTTGACATTTGTATTTGTTAGAATCTTACATCGTTTTTCAGACCACAGAATGACCGTTTTCCTGTTTGTACGCAAAAGCCGCCTAAATACGTTATACCAAGAAGACACGCAAAATAAATTTACGCTAAGCACTTCCAACGTTTACTAGCTACTAACGTCAGTCAGTTACCGTCCGTCATAAATGACAACAGTCATTGTTTGAGCACCGGTTGTTTTCTTTGCAAAATACCTTCGTTTACTCGTCAGTTTTGCACGATAATGATACAGTTAACGCGGACAGGGGCATAAGACAGAGAATAACCATAAAACATTTTGAAGTGCTGTCATCTAACGTCAACGAAACTTTCTTTTCTAGAATCACCTGTATTTATTTGTGTATATCGTTCAAGACACGAATAAGGATTTATCAATAATCAATCAGTTCGTAAACCAGCTTTGTTGCATGACAACTGGAATGTAGCCGAAAGGTCATCTTTCGCATGAATTATCAATTAATTACAGCATTCTGAAATAGGCTGAAATTCGCCTTTAACTTATTGTATGAGTGAGGAAGAAATGCAAGAGAGAGCGAAAGAAAGAGAAATATTTGAGTTTGATGGAAGTCCACTTTGAATTAGGAAACACGACCGAACAACATGTATATGATATGTATTCCACATAAAATTTGCTTATTGATATGAAATCGAGTTACATTAATTTGAGTTAAAGCTGCCAGCATAAATGTAAAAACATGAAGTAAAAGCCAGTATTATTGGTCTCGTTTTGTTCGAATAAATGCTGAAAAATGTGGCGGAATCCACTGCTTACGTGAAAAATTATGGAAAGTAACGTCAAATTAAATCGGTGATGGTCAAAAAAACCATTTAAAAACAAGTTGGTGAAATCATACGTCGAATTTCCTTTTTTCATAACCGTTCTAAAATCCGATCAATCCATTTCCGTCAATTATATGGCAGATAGCGGATGTCATTAAAGTACCTCGAGCAGTGGAAAAGCATTGAAATAGTACCAATGAAAGGGTTCCAGGTCAGCTAAGACGAATTTCTCTCGCTGTCTTGTCAACTGGCAACATTCCAAGTCCATTATCTAGCTTTACGAAAGCACTGTATCATTCTCCCTTTTCCCGTGATTACACCAAAAAAGTAAGCAACTAGACAAAAAAAACATCTATCATTGCTGAGTTACTGTCCTGTTTCCGAGTTCGCTCCGCAAAGAATGCTGTGATCATCAGTGGGTTCCTATATTTTTTTGCCCAGGGACAAAAAAGTGGCCTTGGTACTTTCACAGTGGTTACTATGGCGGGTGCCAAATATTTCAATAGATCTTTCCAGGCTTTACATTTCCAAGCAAGTTGATTCTTGACATTAATTTCCTCGAGCTAAACACGCAAAAAAACTTTGGCGAATCATTCCAAAGTTTGTCGATCACAGAAAAATGCTTCTTCCTTCGAGGTTTCCTGAGAATTGGTTATAAAGATTTTCTCTTCAAATGCGCCGGCAAATTTTTGACATTGCATGGTAGGTAGAAGTAATCATCAGCAGTTCGGAAAGACCGGTTTCACACTGAAACGTTGTAAACATGTATGGCAGAATTTCTTTTCCGCAAAAAAATGGACCAAAAATGCGGATGCGCCAAAAATTTCGCATTATAGTTACTCACTGTACTACAAGTCTATGAAAGGTTCAACTTTCAGATGATTGTTTCTCCGAATAACCAACTGAAATTCGTTCGAAAAGTTTATCGTTTTCTTCTGTACCTTTATAAATTTAAAATTTTCTGTAAATTTGCAACTTTTTAAAATAAAAACATTGTGCAAACAAAATTATGAAAATTGTGTAGTAAACAAAATTGAATAAAATAGTGTAAAAAGCACTCGAACTCATTCCAAATTAGTCCTATCAAAAATGATATCAACTTGAGACACACATCTTGATGTTTCGTACTTAATGGAACTGTAGATTTTTCAGGAGGAACTTCGTCTATATTTAATTATGTAAAACAGGAGGTGCCCTTTTTTATAATTGCACCCTGGGAAGAAAAGCTTCAGACGATTCAGAATGTCTGTGTTCTTAATTTCGATTTTTTGAATCTGAACAATTACGATCGCTGTCCAAAAGCAGAATCAAGATCAATAATAATGCCATCTTTCACGCACTGCATATGATCGCAATTTACCCAATTCCGTGTTATAAGTCGAATTACACACACATCATTCAAACCATGTCGAACAAAACTAATATGGGCTGCGACGAATTTCGCGAAACTTGTTCCGGAATAGCCCGAGAACGTCGTAATTTACAGCGTATGAGGACTAAATTGGGATTATTTGACCAGCGAGCGAGAAATGAGACGAGATCGCGTTTTTTTTTTTTTTGTCGAAAAAATTATTCCTGTCAGTCCTTCCTCCGGCACATTTCACACAAGGTTCGTAAGGAACCAAGGCTCACTTCAGCTCCCTGCCAGAAAACTCGGCCGAAGGCTCTTTTCAGGGCATCAGCGAAGGATATAAAAAAAAGGAGAAAGAAATACTTGTATCCCCAGTGGAACCCCCGTCTTTATTCAAGGACGAAGCAGGGAAGGAAATATCTGCCGCATACATTAATGTCTCTCAAGGAGAGGATGAGAAAGTGGAGCAGAATGAGGAAGCGCAACGGGAAGACTTCTCCCCTTCTGGCCAAAAAAAAAAATGAGAGAAGAGGAATCTCCTGGTTTGCGCCTTTGGCACAAAGAACAACTAGGAGGGTGCAGCGCCCGTAGTTTCTGACCCATTAACACATCGGAAGTCGGATGAGTCCGAGCGAAAAAAGTGCAGGAAAGATACACTATTAGAAAAAAGTAAATAAAATAAGATAAAAAAAAATAGATAATACCGCGGTGAGGTTCATTTGGCAGAATGAAGCCGGCCGCTCGCGTGGTTGCCACGGGTGGCTTTGCAACCCCGGAACAACCAAGCCATCATCGTGATGCAAGATTTTTTTTTCCCCTTGTTTCATGGAGGGTATCGAAGCACCGGAAATGGTTCATAAGTTTTCAGAATACCGCATTTACTCGAATGTAAGACACCATGGCTCATTAGATTTTTTCTTCAAATTTACTTGTATAACAAACTCTCATTTTATTGAATTTTTTTCAGAATCAGATGGCAATTAATAACTCCATACCCCTTAAGCAACATCATCTCCGCGAATATTCGGCACTAAAAGCCCCATTTTTACCATCTGCCATTTGAATTGAAAATTTGCAGTGAGAATTTGGTGAAGCGAATTTGATCTTTCAATTTTTTTAGAAATATATTGTGTTATTCAGATGGGGTCATGCTCTTGGTCTAAAAATGTAAGACGGCATCAAAACTTTGACAATATCAAGTATAATTTGTCTTCAAATCCCAGGCGAACCCTGATTTTTAAAGAACCCGATCGGTGAAAAAGTGCTTTTCATGTATATTATTTAATTATATTAAATAGTGTGTTGATTTGCTTATGCGATTGTTTTGCCTTATTGTTCTTATTGTGAATGCGGTTCTATGCCATTAATTTCTGCTGGTTGAAAAAATGTGTTGCAAATCCAATGTTGCTTGCCAATTCTTTCTTGAATAATTTCCAGTGTTGGACATGGAGAGACTCACTTTTGAACAATCGCAATAAATAAATAAAATTTGCAAACGAGTGCACATTTTTTTTGGTTTTCAAGTCGAGAACAAAGAGATGGGCAATGATTTTAAAGATGTTGTGATGATCTCAAGCGATGGATACATCACGTAAAGAGCCTGAATCTCAGAATTTATGAAAAACCCTTTGTAAACTTTTTTTTTCATTACATGTTTTAAGCAAAGAATCGGCACGCGAGTGACCTTGCGGTTTGAAGGGTGGCGAAGGTTCGCGTGTTCTTCCGGAACTTCACGAACGCAGATGCTCGGGGTTGTTCATTAGTATGAAAAGCTTTCTGTATGATTGAAACGTCCGGCTAACGTTTCTTTTATTCATTTTTCAAGTATCTTTTTTAGAAACCCGTGAAGGGTACCTTTCTTCTGAAGACCACGATAACCGGGAATAAAAAACCTGAATTCATCACGCTGGGCGGATGTTTCTTTGAAGATTTTCAAAGGCGGTTCCTCCTGATCACCATCGTGGGGGTCTCGTGTTATTAAATTTCCAAGTTACTTTTTCTTCTCCTGGAAAAAAACATCAGATTAAGATTATGTTCCTCATAGATAAATACTATATTCCCCTGGAAAAATAAATAATTCTTGGATAGTCTATATAGCGTCATCCACGGGCTCGATTTTTCAAGAGTCTGTGCTGAAAATCGCTGCATACATTTCCATAGCTACGAGGTGTAATAAATGCAAAGTGCTCAAGCATATGCGGAAATGTATACATGTACTCACCCGAAAGTGTTGGCTCTAAAAAAAAACAGGGTAAACAGCGCAAAATGTATTCAAGTGACGTGGCAATATAGAGATCTTGGTTTCACCATCAGTTTTAAAAATACTTGAAGCCATGTCTCTTGGAGTTTAAAAATGATATATCAGCCCTATCTGTTATCCGGTCATGTTGTAACATAATCATCATGCTTATGACAACCATTCCGATATTATTATTTTTTAAATTGTTCGTTTACGGATAAAAGAAGTGAATCAAGGCAAAATACAACACTTCACTTCACCATCCACAGAAGATTCTTTCAATTATCTTTGCAACTAAGAAGGAAAGATTTTTTAAAGTTTGCCCCACGGAAAAGTTTTGTATGGTTGCTAGTTCGTGAGTCATTTTATTAAAAACGTGTAGTTGAAAAAAAGCATCAATAGCTCGAAAAAAAACTATGGATATGCATTTTTGAATGTTTTCTTTGGTACGTGTAACTTTTTTTTTCTGTTTCCATGGCGATCGTCTTAATGTATTAATTTTCATAAATTATATTTTACTCCAACAATAATTGAATAGAAATTATTCTGGGGTTTGTACAAATTATTGACAGGTCTAGCCAATCCAAATTCAAAATAGATTTCCATCTCCTCCGAGCCCAGTCCGCTTTCTTTTCAATCTGCAGCATGAAAATACTTCGAAAAATCAAAACTGTTCCGTTTAGGTTGATGACATTCACGTGGATTCACATGTTTCGCGGCGGGCCGAAAAAACTTTTCCGGGCAGGCCTCGAGGTACAACTTGGCTAGACATTAGTTCTTTTTTTTTTGTTGAGTGCCCTGTATTATGGAATTTCAACATAAAAGGTAGGCAAATCCAGGCCAAGTCTTCTCCTCGAGCACGTGCTGCTCATGGATACGGTGTCAAGACGTCGGAGCTTTCGCCACGCAGCAGGGTTGAAATATATGCACCCATNCAAGAGTCTGTGCTGAAAATCGCTGCATACATTTCCATAGCTACGAGGTGTAATAAATGCAAAGTGCTCAAGCATATGCGGAAATGTATACATGTACTCACCCGAAAGTGTTGGCTCTAAAAAAAAAAAACAGGGTAAACAGTGCAAAATGTATTCCAGTGACGTGCGATAATAAAGATCTTGGTTTCATCAGTAGTTTTAAAAATACTTGAAGCCATGTCTCGATCTTGGAGTTTAAAAATAAAAAATAAGAGCCTTATCTGTTATCCGGTCATGATGTAACATAATAATCATGCTCATGACTACCGTTCCGATATTATTTTATAAAAAAAATTATTTTGATTTTGAAACTTGTTCGTTTACGGATAAAAGAAGTGAATCAAGGCAAAATACACCACTTCACTTCACCATCCTGGAATATTCTTCCAATTATCTTTGCAACTATGAAGTAAAGATTTCTTAAATTTTGCACCTCGGAAAATATTTGCATGGTTGCCAGATCGCGAGTCATTTTATTAAGAATGTGTATAGTTGAAAAAATAGCATCAATAGCACGAGAAAAAAAACTATGGATATGCAATTTTGAATGCTTTCTTCGGTACGTGTAACTTTTTTTCATGTTTCCATGCTGATTGTCTTAATGTATTAATTTTCATAAATTATATTTTACCACAACAATAATTGGATATAAATTATTCTGGGGTTTGTACAAATTATTGACAGGTCCAATCCAAATTCAAAATAGATTTTCATCTCCTCCGAGCCCAGTCCGCTTTCTTTTCAATCTGCAGCATGAAAATACTTCGAAACACCAAAAATGTTCCGTTTAGGTTGATGACATTCACGTGGATTCACATGTTTCGCGGCGGGCCGAAAAAACTTTTCCGGGCAGGCCTCGAGGTACAACTTGGCTAGACATTAGTTCTTTTTTTTTTGTAGAGTGCCCTGTATTATGGAATTTCAACATAAAAGGTAGGCAAATCCAGGCCAAGTCTTCTCCTCGAGCACGTGCTGCTCATGGATACGGTGTCAAGACGTCGGAGCTTTCGCCACGCAGCAGGGTTGAAATATATGCACCCATCGATCCTGCTTTCCTTTCTTTGCGCAAAACTTTCCCAGCCATTTCCTCATGTACGAGCCTTCTGGTGCTTTCGTCGGCACCTCGCAGCAGGACTTGCGTCAGCAACAAGCCCCGGAATAATGGAAAAAATAATAGAAGAAGACACGAAGAACCAACCATTCCAAGTATGTGTGCGCTGCATGACGGGGGAAATGTACCACGAGAGAAGGAACAAGGTAAGTTTTCGATTGGTTCATGTTTTGCAACCATGCATATGCCCTTTCATTTACACACGACAACGCATTGGATTCGCGATGCTTTTGTGGTTCGTGTGAATGCTACGAGGGGATTGCTTTCCCTGTTCCGTCAAGTTGGTCGAGTGTTGCTTTCGTGATGATGAACCATCTATTGAGCCCTGGTTCCGTGTGTGTGTGTGTTTTTTTTTTTTTTTTTTTTGCAAAACAAAGAAAGTTGCATGCTTATTCCAGGGACCATCAGAACTTCTGCCAATTGTATGATTGATTGGTATGCGGGATGTTTCTTACCCGTTTTGGCATGAAACTGTGTCTTTAACTTTATTTTTTATATCTGATACTGTAATTCGAAACACATTTTCTTGGAATAGTTTGGCTTCATCTTTTTAGTTTTTCGAAATTAACCTTCTCCGCTTGGGTTTCTACGAAGGAACCCAATTTTACTGATAAACTGCACCATAAAAAATATTCGTAGATGACAGAAATTAATTGAGTTTTGAGAATAGTGGATATTTTTTCTAATTTTCCAAGTATATTAGTACCGGATTGTTGCCCCGAAACGTATGACAAATATTTTTTTTCTCCGAACGTGTGTCTTCTACTTGAGGTTGCCTGGATTTTCACGCGTCTTTCATTGTGTCGAGCCTTCCTTTGGCGTGAATTTCAGCATTATATGCTTGGCAAAATTCAAAAATATTCACGCTTATTTTTCGGGTTTAATTATTCGTAAATCACCACTCACATTTATACATATATTTTTTTCATTACAAGACAGTTGAAGAATACCACTAGTAACAGCAGCTACAGCACAAGTTCGCTCTTGGGCCTGACATGAAAGGGGATGCGAGTGACAGCGCGAAAATCGTGTCGAGCCTCTTGTGTCGGCGACGAACTTCACACTTCTTCCGGAAACTCGCCTCTTTTCAAGCGTCGATTTCAAAGTTTGAAACCTCAGCGGTTCTTCCACTCCTTTAGGCTTTCATTTTTCTTTCTGCTCTCGACTTCCATTGGAAAGAAAGGATATCGAGATCAGAACTTTGCGATTGGTCGGTTCAACGGCCCTCCCCACTTCTTAATAGTGACCTTGCGCGTTTCCTTTTTAGTCCTCAAGATGTCCCTCATCGACGTACATTTCTTTTCGCACTCGTTTTGTAAATCCCGGGAATCTTTTAAAACTTTTCGGGGAGAGATTTTATGGAGTTTCGCGGGAGTGGGGGCCAATATTTCAAGCAAACTTTTCGACGAGAGTAAAAAGCTGGTGCATAAAAACTCTGCCCAAGTACAAGATGAAGCTGCATTTCAGTTTCCTTATATATGCCAGGTTATTTCCATTAAACCGGAGGTGAACTGCTTACCTTTTTTTTCGGAAAAAACCACCCATTTTTCACCTCACGATTTTGCTGTTCCGCTTCTCATAAAAAATTAGGAATACGTTTCTGGAAGTATCCGCTTAAACTTCTGGAATCGAAAGTTTCCAGAAGTTGCTTTCCAGCTTTCGTTCTGGTATCGTCCATATACTGTAGAAAAAGCTTGTCGGATATCGACTTATACTGATGTGTTGTACACTAATAACCACTTTGATGTGTGTGTGTGTTTTTTTTTTTTTTTTTTAGCATGAGTCGAGTGAAATTTCTTGTTTCATTTTCCGAAGCGTTTGACCTTGCGAAGTTCCGAGATTGACCATGTACGAGTATTTATTGATCCAACAATTTTAGACGAATGAAATTGAGTACCTGGATGACCGAGGGGGAAATAACTTGGGTCATGATCACAGATACTTCTGAGCGAAATGAAACCGGCTGATTGAAGGTTTCTGTCAATGAAAGATAATCTCTTCTGCGCATCAGGTTTGTCGCATAAATTCTGATCATTTCGCGCCATGTCTAGCTGCCAAACATTAAAAAAATGAACATAGTCGTGATATTTTCCAGAATATGTTCGTTGATGAGAAATTTGGGTCACTTGATTACGGTTTGCTTATTTGGATTATACGAGCAAAGATCTGGCGCGAGGAAGCAGAGTTCAGTGCCCCTTCCTGTCAGAGTTCTCTCTCAGAAGTTATCGCCTATCCCGGGAAACTCTGCCAAAGTAGTTCATGCTCTGGACATGCCCTACCCAATAAAGAGTGCATTTGGCACAAAAGAAGGGGGAGTGATAAACAGCCCCTTTATAGGAAGGACAAACATAAAATCCCAGCCACTACGATCACCCGAGGCAGAAGAGTAAATTTGTATCAGATTCCTCGTCAGATTTTTCAAATAGCTTATTTCGGGTTGCTTCGTTTTTTGTTGATCCCAAGGAACACGTTTTCTTGGCAAAAGCAATGCTGCACTTTTTTGTGAAGAAATTTTTTGACAGAATATGTGTTTTTTCTAGAATATCGAGACTTTATTTATTGGATTTCAAGATTTCTATGAGTCGTGTTTTCGAAATCACTCGGTTTTCTGAATTTGATATAAGTTCCGTAGCGTTTTCGTCGGTGTATTCGTCCTCCTATGAGCCCCCTCATTTCGAGCAATATTGTTTTCTCTATAGAAGTAGAAAGACGTGCTTATGTTTCTCCTGAAGCAATGAAAATTTCAGTTCCAGGGATATAGCGAATTTACAGCTGGTCTGCGAAATATGTTTCCTTCTCCCGAGTATGAAGAAGCACTTTTTCTCGTTGTGTAAGCAGATAAATGTCTAATTTTAGGCAGTTTGTGCCAAATTCTCAGTCAACCGACATTTAATATTTTGCTTGGTTGATTATTTTCTAACCTTAAAAAGATGAGATTAGATAGGACAACTTTTTTCGAGACGCTCAACCCTATTACAATTTTGAGATGGAGTACGGTACATGTCCACTTCCTTTCCAGGATCTTGTTTCTCAAATTTGTCTGTTGGTTCGACAGATGCAAATAAAACTGTGGAATTGTAAATTTTCAAAATGAAATTGCTTGAGTGTTCACGAATAGCGTTTTTCTCTTTTCTTGCGATTTGATGTCTCAAACCGTTATATGATCACAGCTTGGAAATCGATATAATTTCCTCTGGTCCTTCTGGAATAATTTTATGTATTCTAAGTAATTTATTTTTGATCATTTTTTCACCCTTGCCTTTTTCAAATCCCCAACGTTCATACATGATTATTGAAGCTGATGATTTAAAAAAAATTATGAGGAAGGTTTTGACTCGCCCATTGTCTGGCATCCAAATCCGCAGCATCACAAAAGCAATTCGCAAGAACGGCAAACGGGTCAGGTCAAGTTTTGCTCCCAATAGACTTCCCTTCTCCCCCCCCCCCCCCCCAACATGTTCATCCAGAAATGGGAAGAAAAAAGTAAAGTATACTACATATACAGGAACAGCAGCAGCAGAAAGCTCAAGTACAATATGGTTGCTCTTAGCGGCTGGGTTGTTGTATGCAAGCCGTGCTTTTGTCTCACCGAGAGCTTTGCCCGATCTGTTCCCTTTTTTTTTACCCAAGGCACAGCAAATTGACTCTGGTCACTTGCGGCTCTGTTTCTCGACAAACACTGCGAAAGTGATGGACCCATGATTGGCACTCTTTGTATCATTCGCGGCTGCGAGCAAATTTGCAGAGCGCCTGAGAAGGGATACGATGAGGTGAAGATCATTGCTTTACGCTGTGCGAAGCAGCTTCACCTTTCCACCTGTAATCAGGATTTCTGTGAGCATCTGCTAACGATTCCTGAGCGGCACTCAGTGCCAGAAATTATCTTCGAGTTAGCAAAATCAATTAGAGCCCCGATTACCCGTGCTGTGATTGACAGGCCATCCCATTAACCACGATAAAAATGTGCAGATTCGGAAGGAAAAAAGTGCCTGCTGTCGATTCACCTTGAGGAGCTTCTCTCCCGACTATTGTATTTTAAAAATTGGCCGAGATAAAAAAAGGCATTTGCGGTAATTCCAGTAAAATCCTGACAGAATATTCGAACAAATACTTCATTTGAATTAAATGTTTCAACAGTATTTGACTTTGTTTGATATTTGATTTCCGAGTAAGGAAATCCGATCTGGGCTCCTGGAACATTTGGTCACTCACTTACTTGGCTTCTCTGAAGTACAATATTAAAATCCAGGGAAATGAATTCGAAAAGATTTTGAAGCCGTATCAATCTGTACTTCTCTTATACAGTATGTTGAAGAATGAACGGTAATTTTATATTATTTCGTGAATTTTCATATAAAAAAATCCCGAAAAAAATCTGGTACAAAAGTATGTATCAAATATTTTATCCACAGCTTTTCGTGGTTTAATTAAAGTACCTCGAGGGAATAATTATTCTTTATAATTCGTAGATCAATGATATGCTTTTTCATTCAAAAAAAAGTTACCCTGGCATAGATTCGGAAGTCAAAAATAAATGAAACACCAAGATTCTACTGACTTGCGAACGTATTTTAAGTCAATCAGTGAGTGAAAAAATGCTTTTGAATATGGAGGACCGTGTACTCTCTATATAGTATAAATTAACAATTGCTTCATAAACGTTTTCAAACAATTTATTTCGCAATATAAAAAAAGCACCATCAGCTTTATTCTGCATATAACATGCTAGCCCATAATTCTTCAAAGGAAGCATTCACGAAATAAATTCGTTGAGTGAATCCACTTCGAAGAAGCTCGATTTATTTAAGAGACTGTACGAGTTCTCCATCGCATGATACGAGTAGGTATACATTTTAGAAACATTTTTTAATGATTTGTCGATCTCATTTCATTCCCGAAACTTGAGTAATTTTTTTCCCTCTCGAACGCATGGATGATTGATGGACCTGCACCCAAACAGCTGGTGCAGTGTAGGTGTTTCAAACTTGAAGCATGCTGCCATTTTTCAGTGTGATGCGAGTCTAACACGCGCAGTTCGGGGAAATATCAAACCAGCAGTGAAAAGAATAATAAATGAGAACAAAACATGCAAATAAAAATGCACAAATGGGCAAAAATTGATTCATTCATAGTCGCGAATCGAATTGATCCCCGAACAGATAATATTTGATGCCAAAATGCCTTCCGTGCGCCTCAATATAGAAACGTTAATTGATTGTTGCCTTACGAAGTGTTAAAGTATAATTGACAGCGACAGGGCGAAGCTTTCATTCAATCATTTATAACTGTTTTGCTCAGAGGGAAAAGGTGGCGTTAATTTTTTGCATCGTGCTGGTGTTGATGGCACATGGGAATCCTACCTTCTGTGATGATGATACGGATCTGGAATATAGGGCGTAATTAATTTGTGGTATAATTTTTTTTTTCTAGTGTGTCTCAACCGGGTGTTGAACTGGTGATGTTTACAGAGTGCCCACGGATTCTTTCAAAGCTTCCACTGAGTGATTTAAAACATATAATTTTCCAGGAATTCACTCGAAATTTTTCACATGTTTGTAATCCAAATACATCTTATTAGCAGCCGCAATCAAAATACAAAAACCTGACTCATCAGGATCCTGACTTCTGTTAAGCTTCTGACACGAAATATAATACCTTTCGGACTTTCTTTCATATCTGCTGCTCTTTAAGATTCGAGCAAAGGGCGTAATATTTGCGTCAACTCATTTCATAAAAAGTTGCGTTATTCACGATTATTCGTTAATTTTATTTTCTGCAAAAGACGCAGCCATTTTGCGGATTAAAAGAGATTTTCCTGTACTTGAAGAAAACATTGCCGAAAGCATCCTGAGACTTTTCAACAAAATCAAACTTTTGGCCGAGTATAATTTCAAAAGTCAAACGCAAGTATTTCATTTTCGAAATGATGTTACTTCGTTAATGATTTTATAAAAAAGCGTCCCATTTTCCTCCTTGAAAATAATTATAGCTCTTTGCATATAAACTTTAAAATTCATAGACTTCTAATCTACTGTATTTTTTCCACTCTACTACAGTATTTTGAAATTCGTGTATTTCAAGTCGTAAGAAGTTATTTAAGGGCAGTTGGAGCTTCAGCTTTTGTATAGCACCATGCAGTCCAGCTGTTTCCTTCTTTTTTAAAGCCCACGTCTGACCTATAATCAAGCGACGCGTCTAATGAACAAATCAATCATTGACTTGTGTCGTCTATGCATTCGCATATGTGGGGACGCATCGGTTGTTTTGTGCATACATTTTTAATCCCAATTGTACCGTACCGTACCGTGTCCGAAACGTGGGTTTCATTTGCCAATTCTTCGAAATGCATTTCATATATTTTATGGACCGTATTGAAATTGCACGTGAGTCGGAATGGTTCCCAGGTGTACCTAAAAATCGGGAAAAGGATATCCACCAGTTGCCAGGTATACGTTTGTTTCCATCTGTTGTTAATTCGTCATGCTCATATGAAGTATTCCGGTCATTCCGGATTCCTTTGTCCGAATACTTGACTATAATTAATTAAATATAACGGATATTCAATTTACCATAATGGAAACCTCCAAGTTTCGAATGATTGGACGCAAATACAGTATTACCGAAAATACCGCGAAGGCTGAAAAGAATCTGCTCGGATATTCAGTCAATTAATCCTGCGGTAACGGGAGTTGTAAATGCGAAAAAATGTCAAATAAAAATTGAAAGTGAAAAGGCTTGTTTTTTAATCCAATTTCAATACAGGCTTATTTTTTCGTAAAATTGGGGCTTCGGTGATCGAATATGGACCTGAACCCGGAGATCCACAATTCTACTGAATGTTCATCAGCAGATTTTAAAATTTTAAAACCAAGTTTATGTCGCCCGAAACAACTCAACGCCGCAAACCCGGAATGTTGCTTGACCACACCTCGGTGTCACACGGGTATCATTGATAATGCTTCATGCTGAAAAGAGGTCATTCTAGCACCCGTGGTTTCCGAGGAGCGACGAGGTCATCAACGATTAGTTGCCACGGCTGCACACAAAAACCATTCACCCAGTTCAGTGTCAAAGAAAAGAAGAGAGCTTGTCCAAAAAAAAAATACATGAACTGATCGCTCATCCTGAAGTGAGTATGCTCCCAAAGAAATCAATTATGTGGCATTATATTATGAAATAAAATACATTTTGAAACGAAATAGCGTAGATTTGCTACCAAAGCTTGCAGTAGTGGACTGCACGGGTGTGTGGTTTTGTGTGCCGGTCGGGAGAACATGAATCCCATAAATATCAAGCAATTACTTGAAATAATTAGAAGAGGAAATATAACGAGTTATGCATGAAAGTTCAGAAGGCACGGGGTTTTTGAATTGACGATTGTTTGTATTCGTAATACCGGGATTGATCGAAAGTGAGCCCTATAGTCCTGTGAAAATATACCTCGCTGTTCCGAGACGGTTCTAAATTTTTAGCCTTTTCGGAAAATAATAACTATTTGAAACGTCTTTGCCTCTGGCCCATCCTCTGTATTCTGGACGAATCCTGGATTTTAGAATTCATCGATATTTTCTTATTATTCTACTCTAACTTGACGTTAAATGTTTCCCCTAATCTGCAGTTCTCTCGGCTTTGAATGCGTCTTGGAAATGTATTTCCATTTCCGAAATATCCATGGAAAATGTCCGTGGTACTTGCTCATCTGATCTGAATGCATTAAATGAATAAATTATGAGCACATTACATTTTATATGAGGATTAATTTCAAAGAAAATTTGTCATAGGTCATATCTTCAGGAAAACACGGTCGAGTGTCGCGAGACGAGAAGAATCCTTGACTTGGATAGTAACTTCATATGCCACGAGTCATCATTGATCGGGTGCTTCATCAGGAGTTCTTCAGATTAAGATAAACCCAGACTTATATTCGGGGGAGGGCGAATCCGAGCAGGTCTGCTTGATTGTGATGATGAAATACCGCCGATAGATTACCTGAACTATTCGGTTTTGCAACCTGTCGTACGTACGTGAATTTTCTGTAGACCTGAGTTGTTTTTAACTTTCAACTCGGAGCAAGTTTCCGGTTGCTATTTTTCTTGAGCATCTCCGGAGCTTCAAAGCCTTGCGAAAGAACCTCCTGCTCCAAGTTGTTGGTCCAAAATCGTTGGTGTTCCCCAGAAAAAGTCATCCACGAGGTATCTACTTAAGAAGAGAATACACCTGATGACTGCTGACTAGCTGGGTAATCATTGATCAGATACTCCATGGGTATTCGCGCTGAATTATGAAAAAAAAAGCGAGCGTCAGCTTCAACTCAATGCCATATCCTGTTTGCTATTTTTCTTAAGCATCTGCAGAGCACCAAAGCCCGGCTGATGGTGAAGAACCTCCTGCTCCAAGTTGTTGGTCCAAAATCGTTGGTGTTCCCCAGAATAAGTCATACACGAGGTCTTTCCTTAAGAAGAGAATACACCTGATGACTGCTGACTAGCTGAGTAATTATTGATCAGATACTCCACGGGTTCTTCGCACTGATTTATGAAAAAAAATCGAGCATCAACTTCAACTCAATGCCATTTTCTGTTCACTATTTTTATTCAGCATCTGCAGAGGCTCCAAAGCCCGGCTGATGATGAAGAACCTCCTGCTCCGAGTTGTTGGTCCAAAATCGTTGGTGTTCCCCATCAGAACAAGTCATCCACGAGGTCTCTATACACAAGAAGAGAATACAGCTGATGACTGGGCCGTGTGTCTCCAGGCCCACGAGGCAGAGAATCCCCCTCCCCTCTTCTTTTTGTGCCCACATCAGCAGCAGCAGCAGCAGCAAAAGCAGAAGGAGCAGCAGCACCACCACCACCACCACCACCACCACCCAGGCTCAAGGAACTCGGGCCCAGGGGCGCCTGCCCTCTTCACGCATGCTTCACCCTTGCCCCGGTTTACGGCGGTCCATTTCGCCGGTGCTCACTGTCGGTGTGGAGGGGGCACCCCTGAGAGGAAAACTTCCTCTCTGCCGCCGAAGGCCGCGGAAGTCGCTGCGGGCCCTGTGTATAAGGAGAATCAATACCCCCCCCTCAGCAACCCGCGGCCCAGGCAAGGAACCCGTTTCCACACTGCAGCAGCAGCAGCAGCAGCAGGAGTAATAGAAGCCCCCCGTTTTCAACCGGAGAGAGGACAAATCAGGGATGCCGCACGGGGCACAAAAGCCTGCGTTCCAAATGCACTTGCTCGTCCATTTGGGAGGAGGAGAAAATAAAAAGCCTGTCCAACTCATTTTCGTAAAAATCGTTGCATGAATGCTGAGACTATATGCGTAATGTCACGCAACGAGAGAAAAACAAATCCTGCTTTCTCGCAGGTGATATTCCAGAAATCCTTTTTTGAATTTGTCAAGAGCAATACAGTGCTGTAAATAATGAGTCTAATTGTATTAAATAATCACAAAAAGAGTTCCTTTATGAGTCACGACTCACGAGTGAGTGATCATTTATCAGATGTTCCATGGGTTCTTCACACCGTACAGTATTCTGAAAAAAATTAAAAAATCTGTTATCAAGGGTCTGCCTGAATTTATTCTCTTTCGATCGTAATGCTTTATCTTTTAGGAAGAAGCCTGATGTGCACTGCGTACATTGAATTGTTAGTTAGTGAAGCATTTTCGACTTGTGCCTTCCATTTCAAGCTTTCGGACTTCTTTTTTTCACAGGAGAGAAGTGATGATGATGGGAATTACAATACAGTACTGTAATTTACTCAGAATTTTAATTTTAAAGTTAAAGCAGGTAACCAGCATTTTCATCTGATCAAGTGACATTTTTCCAGAGGAGAAACGTTCCTTTTAGGCTTCAAAATTGATAGGAGTTCAAGAATTCCAAAATCTGCTGTCACATGCAGCAACCCANCTTCAGATTAAGATAAACCCAGACTTATATTCGGGGGAGGGCGAATCCGAGCAGGTCTGCTTGATTGTGATGATGAAATACCGCCGATAGATTACCTGAACTATTCGGTTTTGCAACCTGTCGTACGAACGTGAATTTTCTGTAGCCCTGAGTTGTTTTTAACTTTCAACTCGGAGCAAGTTTCCGGTTGCTATTTTTCTTGAGCATCTCCGGAGCTTCAAAGCCTTGCGAAAGAACCTCCTGCTCGAAGTTGATGGTCTAAAATCGTTGGTGTTCCCCAGAATAAGTCATGCACGAGGTCTCTATATAAAAAGAGAATACACCTGATGACTTCTGAGTAATTATTGATTAGATACTAACGGGTTCTTTGCACTGAATTATGAAAAAAAGCGAACATCCGCTTCAACTAATCAATAAAATTTTCCTTTGCTACTTTTCTTGAGCATCTACAGAGCTCCACAGCCTGGCTGATGAATAACCTCCTGCTCCAAGTTGTTGGTCTAAAATCGTTGGTGTTCCCCAGAATAAGTCATCCACGAGGTCTTTCCTTAAGAAGAGAATGCACCTGATGACTGCTGAGTAATTATTGATCAGATACTCCACGGGTTCTTCGCACTGCATTATGAAAAAAAGCGAACATCAACTTCAACTCGATGCCATTTTCTGTTCACTATTTTTATTCAGCATCTGCAGAGCTCCGAAGTCCGGCTGATGAAGAACCTCCTGCTCCAAGTTGTTGGTCTAAAATCGTTGGTGTTCCCCAGAATAAGTCATACACGAGGTCTTTCCTTACGAAGAGAATACACCTGATGACTGCTGAGTAATTATTGATCAGATACTCCATGGGTTCTTCGCACTGATTTATGAAAAAAAAGCGAACATCAGCTTCAACTAATCAATACAATTTTCCTTTGCTACTTTTCTTGAGCATCTGCAGAGCTCCAAAGCCCGGCTGATGATGAAGAACCTCCGGCTCCAAGTTGTTGGTCCAAAATCGTTGGTGTTCCCCATCAGAACAAGTCATCCACGAGGTCTCTATACACAAGAAGAGAATACAGCTGATGACTGGGCCGTGTGTCTCCAGGCCCACGAGGCAGAGAATCCCCCTCCCCTCTTCTTTTTGTGCCCACATCAGCAGCAGCAGCAGCAGCAAAAGCAGAAGGAGCAGCACCACCACCACCACCACCACCCAGGCTCAAGGAACTCGGGCCCAGGGGCGCCTGCCCTCTTCACGCATGCTTCACCCTTGCCCCGGTTTACGGCGGTCCATTTCGCCGGTGCTCACTGTCGGTGTGGAGGGGGCACCCCTGAGAGGAAAACTTCCTCTCTGCCGCCGAAGGCCGCGGAAGTCGCTGCGGGCCCTGTGTATAAGGAGAATCAATACCCCCCCCTCAGCAACCCGCGGCCCAGGCAAGGAACCCGTTTCCACACTGCAGCAGCAGCAGCAGCAGCAGGAGTAATAGAAGCCCCCCGTTTTCAACCGGAGAGAGGACAAATCAGGGATGCCGCACGGGGCACAAAAGCCTGCGTTCCAAATGCACTTGCTCGTCCATTTGGGAGGAGGAGAAAATAAAAAGCCTGTCCAACTCATTTTCGTAAAAATCGTTGCATGAATGCTGAGACTATATGCGTAATGTCACGCAACGAGAGAAAAACAAATCCTGCTTTCTCGCAGGTGATATTCCAGAAATCCTTTTTTGAATTTGTCAAGAGCAATACAGTGCTGTAAATAATGAGTCTAATTGTATTAAATAATCACAAAAAGAGTTCCTTTATGAGTCACGACTCACGAGTGAGTGATCATTTATCAGATGTTCCATGGGTTCTTCACACCGTACAGTATTCTGAAAAAAATTAAAAAATCTGTTATCAAGGGTCTGCCTGAATTTATTCTCTTTCGATCGTAATGCTTTATCTTTTAGGAAGAAGCCTGATGTGCACTGCGTACATTGAATTGTTAGTTAGTGAAGCATTTTCGACTTGTGCCTTCCATTTCAAGCTTTCGGACTTCTTTTTTTCACAGGAGAGAAGTGATGATGATGGGAATTACAATACAGTACTGTAATTTACTCAGAATTTTAATTTTAAAGTTAAAGCAGGTAACCAGCATTTTCATCTGATCAAGTGACATTTTTCCAGAGGAGAAACGTTCCTTTTAGGCTTCAAAATTGATAGGAGTTCAAGAATTCCAAAATCTGCTGTCACATGCAGCAACCCATGATATAATTAAAGGAAACTTTTTGAAAATGAACAACCAATCTTCATTTATCATCCACTTATTAGTGTCCAAATTTGAATTTTCATGATCAGCAAGGACTTTTCGTGAAAAATATTCCAAAGATAACTTTTTCATTGCGGTTTTTGAGGTGTGCAGCACACGGATTGTCTTAGTTTTACGTATGTAAAGAACTCGATCGTGAGCAGCAAGAGAGATTGTACCTTCATTATTTTGACGTTGGAATGATATTTCAGTTGTCTTCATTTTTTTTTACATTTTACAAAATGTATCCGTCAGTAATTAATACGAAGAGGAAGATTACGATTCCGATGACTTCAGAGTTCAGCTTTACCGCCCCGAATCCGAGCATTCATATGGCGGGAGGTAATCCAGGAAAAACGTCGTTAATTCCAGAAATTTTCTCCTTATTACTTTATTTATTTATTCTTTTTGCTTGGTTCTTTTTCTGTGTCATTGTGGTCCCATTAAAGTTTTGGAAAAACATCGAAAAATTGCTCGACCGTATATGGTACCAACCCGTCCCTCGATGAGACTCAGATCTAAACTTTGAAGTTTAAAATAATTCATTTTCCGCGGCGCCCTTCGGAGTTTCCAGGGGCTCCATGGACACACCAGCCGGAAGTGAATTATGTTAATTAGTACAGTGACATTTATTCTCAATTTGGTTGGAATAGACTCGGGGATAAGTGCCTATATACAGTCCCAAATACACACACACAAAACGCTGTGGCTACTATGCCCGTAATTTAACGTGAACACTGCCTCGAAAAGTAAGGTGTTGCGGCACAGAAAGTCATGCAGAAAAGTTTTCGCGACTCATGAATAAAAGAAAAAAAAACGGAATACAAGCTACAATTATGTTAACTTTTTGCTTGAATTACCTTTTTCGAAAACTCGCATTTTCCCTCGGAACGAAACTTCAACATGAGCAATTCGATGAAGTGAGTGCGACAAGTGCCTTTCCGGAGAATCGCAAAAGGCTCCAGCAGGAGCAGCAGGTTTTCCCCTGATGTTGCTGCTGATTCTGAGACTCCAGGGAGTCGCAAAACGTTTGCATTTCAGCCAGACCCCGTTAATGCAACCAACCGCAAGGGCGTTCTTGTGAATGCATTTATATACCACGAATCTGCCAGCAGCAGCAGGTGAAGCAGCTGCGAAGAACCCAGGGAAGAATTCGTATGGGATTCATCGATCTTTGCTTCCGGCAATCCGTCGAAAATCATCGAAATTCCACGCAAGAAAGATAAATTCATCTTTCTTTGTTCGATGAACAGAAGTGTATTGCTAGCACAGCATACAGAAATATTCGCATTCGAAGCTGTTCGAACAAATGACGAAGTCAAAGGTTTCCGTGCACGTGATCTTTTCTGCGGCTTCCCATATGAGAAATGATTACGAAAGTCCATAGATTACAGTATTAATGCTTGTTTTCACTCCTGATCCAATGCAAGAAACCTTCGGATAGAATGTCTTCGATATTTTAAAAACGAATGATATTCGTCTTCTACTCATCAGCCTCGTGAATCAACCAGCGACGAAAAGCTAAAGTTCATCAAATGCTGATGTAATTTTATGAGTAAAATTTAATTTTTACTCAATGCAAATAATAGCATTGGAATTTGGACGACTTCTTTTATTTTCCTCGAGCCAATATATTTTCTCGTCGAATAAATTTCACGCTGTTTTAAAGGTTAAAAACGGGTGTGGGGCGTATTTTTCTTTTGAAGCTTGGCCTGGAAAACTAGATTAAAATACAGAACTCGATGCTGAAAAATGTTAATCTTTGCATTGTTAGAATTGCATGGAGATTAACACAAGGTTTGCATCTATTCGAAATATGATGCGGAATAATGAAAACGAATGAGAGATGTAAACCCTCGTATAAGAAGCATTTATTTTAGAAACTCTGAAAGCCAAGATGATGAGCCTTGATGGCCACCCAACTTCCTGCAAGTGTTCGCTTCCGGGGCCCTCTTGTCAGTCAGGAGAGGTTCTGCCTTTCCGTAATCCCATGCCTCGTTTGCATGCCACTCGGATTCTATTTATAAGCGAACACTCATGCAGGCCCCAGTAATGCCATTATGCCGTCCTCAACAATTGGCGTCCTTCATTGTCAATTTGGGATGCATTGCTGGGATTGGAAACAGAATCTTGCAGCTGAATCTGCTTGTTACCCACGTTTCCGGGCTTGTCTTTTCGGTGACCTTGAAAGGCATCAAGCTCACCGCAGTGCAGCAAAATTATTCAGCAGGGACTTGAGCTTTCAGCAGAGTGCCGTTCTGCTGACATTCAATACTTTCTTACCGATTCGATTTTTGATCGCCGTATTTTTTTTTCGCACTATATAGACAAAATGAATTTACATGACTTCTCTCGCGCTTTTGGTACTTTCGTGAGGTGTTATATGCATCGATGAATACGGGGATTCAAAACCCAATGCATGCACGTTGAGAGGAAAGATATTTTTAGATCCCACACATTCCCGAAAATAAACGAGATTTAATCCGGATCGAACATCTTATTCGGAAAATTCATCTGCTTCCACAAGGGGAACATAGTGAGGATTAAATTCAGCTTTTGTTCGCGCAGATTCTGCGACGAAGCAGACTTAGATGCGCTGCTATTTTTTTCTGAGCAGCAGGCAACCTTCCCTTTGAAAAAAATATATTAGAGATAAAAATGACATTCTCGCTTCCTGGAACAGCGGTCTTTCGTGCGTGGTCTACATACGAACTCAAGTTTTCGTTGAATATTTTTACAAAGAAAAATTATCCTATGCATAACTTGGACTTGAACATATAATTATGGCTCAGATGCGACCCCGTTGAGATAATAAGTAGATGCAATGCTGCTTTGATCGTAACGTTTTCGAGCTTGAATTTTCAGATCGAAAAATTTTGTCTGCCAAAAAATTATTTTTCCTGTCTCCATCTTGTGCATAAACAAAGTTTAACAAATCTGCAACGGAGAGGAAAGATGGCGAGCATTTTGGTGCAATGCAATTGCTTCCGATGTAAAAAAAAAAAAAAAAAAATAATAATAAATAAAAATTAGACGATTCAGTTTTGTCCGAAGAAAAAATAATTGACGCACACGAGGATGCTAAAATTTCAAAATATCTTCCCTATGTGCTGTTTCCAGGATGATTTTTCTTGTGTTTCGTGATGTCAGCTTTTCTTGTGATGAAAAAGCGTCACAAATTTATCTTCATAGCTTTGTGAAACCCACTCTCGCTTGTGGGTTTATTAGCAAGGAAACCCACCCAGTGCATGACCAGAAAAAAAGGTCTCAGGGGCAAGTGAAGTTCGCTGGGCCTCAAGTACACATCGCAGGTGAATTCAGTACCCAATAAAATTTCGTTCATGCGCTCAGAAAAAAAAAAAAAAATTTTCGGGCTTTTTTTCGCAGGAATTCCACCAGAGTTTAAAGGCCAGTCGTGTTCAGGCACTCAGTCGGTCAGTATAATAGTGATGAGGCAGGCGAACCCCCCTGTGTGACGGAACACTGCTATGAGGGTACAACACGACACAGGGTTCTGAGGAAAGTGGGGACGGGTCAGTGTCTTTCAAGCCCCGTGACCCGGAAGGGTACGACTCGTCTGTCGCTTCAAAACTTTTGCAAGCTGCCAAATAGAACCTAAAATGCGGCTGGCGCGTGACAGAATACGCGGGGGGTAAAACTGGGGGGTTCTCTGCTTGGTCCTCGGAACTAATTGTTGTGGCTTTTGCTGAGCGATGCCTCACAAGTGCGGTCAAGTCAGCTACCCATTTCCTTCGACTTTCATCAGGGATTTCGAAATAATCCCGAAACCCCCCCTCCCAGTATTCGCGCAAGGACGCTTGATACCCGTCTTTAACGATCTCGAGTGGGGGGATCCCCTTTTTGTTCGATTTTGTCCTGGCTGCGAAGATAACCTGATAAATTTGAACATGCGTCCAAAAGTTCCAGTGCCAAATGGCATCTGGTTTCCCGTAATTGGCGGATTTGAGGAAACTCGAAAATGTTTCTTGAGGTTGAATAGGAATGTTGAGTAATTTCGAGAAACTGCACCATGCCTAGCATAATGACTTGATTTTCAAAGTGTCGTCAAGAAAGATAATGGATTTCTAATTATTCAAGATTTTAAATAAAGAATCTCATGTGGGGAACCCTTTTTTTTCTTACGATTATTTCCTGACTCCGAAGATGCCCTGATGAGTTTATACCTGCGTCCAAATATGTTCCAGGGTCAAATTGCATCCGGTTTGACCCAAAAGCAAATTTGTAAAGATCGCAAGGAATTTCAATTATTTTCACCCAAAAAATGCACCAGGCTATCGGAATGGCTGATTTTTGTGCGTAGTTCAGAAAAAAATGAATCGCAAGTGATCCGAGCTTATGAATATATGGCATGATTCTTCTGGAAACCTCTTCTTCTGAGATATTATTTCCCAGCACGGATCTGAACACATTTTTCAGTGTCGATTTTGGCATACTGTCCAAACTTGAAATTCGAGGATCTTCTCGAAAAAAATAAGACTACAATAAGATGCCTTTTTCCCCTTCGGTTTTTTTAAAAAGAATATTCAAGTCATCCGCTGATTATTTTAATCGTCCTTTTCCTCGATGTCGTGTCTGACGGACACCGAAAATTTTTAAAATTTCATTGCACGCCACAACTAGGATATTTCGAATAGTCCGGTTTTGTGGGAGCATGGGAATGCATATCAGCGAGGTTTATGCACTTTGATGCATGCAAATGCCGCGGATAACTAGTGCTAAGAGATAAAAATTGCATTAATCCCATTGCATATTAAGCTTGGATCCTCGCTTGCATGTGTGGAAGGACGCCTGAGAATAGCCAACATGAAGAACGACTATTCTCTGTGCTCCGAGCATTTCATTTCCGCGAACCCGTATTCCACACTACTTAAACCGAAGTTATAATTAAAATGTGTGGGTTTCCCGGGGATTCAAGTCTAGCTTAGGATCAAACCCCTTTCTAGGTTTCCTGCCGCCGGCGGAATTCCGTGACCGCTCAACTGAACGTCGCTTAATTGAGCGCCAAGGTAAACTGAGCGCTGTGCAAATGAGCGTCTGCGCAGATATTTTCGAAAGACTTACCTTTGAAATAACAAGGTTTACTCGAAACCATTTAAATTTCATGTTTTACGCTCTAAATATCCATATGGTCAGTAATGCTTTTTCAGCAAGACCAATTCGCTTTTTTTTGCATTTTAGCTTGAGAAAATGGCTCACAGGTGATCATCAGTTCCAGTAATAAATATAAAGGATTTCTTCCTGTTTAAATGTTGGTTTTTCTTGAAAAGAATGAAGATTTCGAGATCTTTTTCGATGAAGTAGAGCTGTCGACCCATTGAGCTGACGCTCAGTTGTACTGCGTTCAGTTGGGCATGGCGCTTTCTTGACCTCACACCACGAGGAAAAAGTAATATTCAAGCAACTGCAAGTGCACAGTTCTCTTTTCAGCAGGATGCAGATCAAATTAACCCCGGAAAAAAGCAACTTATGAGCCTGTCTTCCCAGAAAACGAATCGTCCTTTGCGTGACTTTCTTGGGGTTTCAAAGCAATTTTCCTTCGTGCAGCACGAAGACTAGTCATTGTCACCAAGTAGAACTGCAAGAGCTTCTCTCTCAACGAAGTTTAAAAAGGTTTCTCTATACTCTTGCGACCGGACGAGATGAGTTGTGCAAGAAGCACGAGGAATCCCAAAACGGCTCATCAACTCTTGTCGTGCCAAAAGGTTTCACGAGAGGAAGTCTAATCATCGAATTTCCGCGGGAAGTGCTCGTTAATCCAGGGAGAGACGAATTTAACCAGTTCTCGCTAAAGGTTAGTCGCGAAAAAGGATCTCATCTGCAAATTTGCTCAGCACTTGAATCCACTTTGACGCGAAAGCACTTCCCGCATATATCGTTTAAGAGCAACGTGTACTTTTCTTCTCTTCAAGGGAACACTGGGACGAAGGCGTCATTTTACTTCGGCCTCAATGCATTCATTAAAATCAAGGTCATGGTAGAATCCCAATTATCCGGGCTTTACGGCTAATCGTGCATTTGGAATCGGATAGCCGTTGTCCGAATTTCAAATCAAATATTCCGAAAGCGACTCATTTGTATTTCATGAGATCGGCTTTATTTCCTGTGAGACCGACATGCATTTTGTATGGGTTCCCTTCAAGGATAAGTTGAAGATGAAAATTGTAATAGTAACTACGAAATATTACGGAAAATATCTCAAGGCCTTTTTCAGTACCGGGAAAAGCTGAGAAATTCTTATCTGATTCTAAAATGAATTTTCCGCCCGTAAAAATGATGAAATCTTATCTGGAAAATGCGTTGATCTTCCAAATTAGCAGGAATGTTGGTGATGTGTCACATTGCGTCATATCCGAATAATTGTAAACATTTTTGTGCTTCGTTTCTTCATTCTCGATCCTCCATGAAATTTGATTATGCGTGTGGAAGGCTCCATGTTATTTCCTTGTTATAAACATGTTATAAACAGTACTTATTGTATGAAGATAAACGCACGAGAGTCAGTTGTTGGCATTGTTCACAAGATACTGTACGTTGATACCTTGTGTTTCTTGTCGGAAAACATTTCTTGACGCACTGAAAGAATGAATCCACCTTTGGACCAGCTTTTTTACAACACTAATGCGAGGTGCATCGTTTCGGTTGCTTCTGGAAACGCTGGAAATCAATAGTTTGTCCACAAAAGTTCCTGGACCATACGAGTACACACCCCCAACGAAGCGTAAATCTCAAAATTGGAAAGCGAATAATTAAAAAGATACCCCTATGGCTTTCTTCGTGGGAAAAGTTTAGATTGAATAAAAGACCTTAATTCATTTCGCCTTCGTTTATGAATAGTGTACACTACGAATACTTTGGAAAATCTGAACTGATTCGACTGATTTCTAGAATAATCATCATCATTCGGTGACCCAATTGAAGGCATGGAAAATACTGGGTGAGAATGTTCCACACTTCGAAAGCCTGGAGAAAATTCAACGCAATTTATGGATATTTTCTTTGATTCGCACAATGATTTTTTTTAAATACGTAATAAAAAAGAAACGGAGATATTAATTTCTTCCAGTACTTGTCTCAAGATGTGGGGCAAATGAAATTGTCCGACTAATTCACGATGCAAAAAAGACGAGCAATGGAAAGCGCCGAAAAGTCAGCATTTTATTATTTTATTAATCGAATATGAAGCAGCAAAGAGAAGTTGATCTTTTTTTTCTGAAACTTTCCGCAGAAGAATCGGAGAATTCTCTGTTATTCCTTTCCTCTCTGGAACAGTATTGCCTATATGAACTTGCTTGTGAATTGCGTGGAATATAAGTCACATATTTTTGGTTTAAAGGTTGCTGGTTTCGCGGAGGACACGAATATCAATATCGGTACAAGGCGATTTTATTGACCTTATCTCCGAGCGACCCTTCCGGAATCCGGGGTGACTTTTCCCTTCATTTCTTTGCGAAAGCTCAGCCTCATCAGGAATAAAGAGGGGAGGAAAAAGAGAGCGTAGACCAAGGGTATGAAAAGACTGCCGCAGACGGCATGATTAATTCAAGCTCGGCTGAGACCTTGCTCCGAGATGCGGACGCGCGATAGGACGAAGTCCCAGGCCAGCATAGCTTTGTTTGATCAACGTTCATTGATGAGGAGAAATGAACCACGGGGTCCCCCTCGCTTTGCTAGTGGGTTAGTGAAACCCGCTTTTTGGGTAAAGTCGAGGAGAGCATGCATGCCATCCTCCCTCTTGGAGTCGCTGTCGGTGTAGGCGTGTAGCATGATTCGACGAGTTGACGCACAAATTTTAATATCGTGAAAAAGCGTACATTTTCTGCAGGAATTTCTTTTTAAATTTCCAGCAAGATGCTCTGAACCTTCCAAAAATTCCATATGTTGGATTTCCGATTGAAAGACTTATCCCCTAATTTAGATTTTTTTGGATACAATAATACATATCGTACCATAATAATGTTCACTACAACAATCACCCACATTATCATCGCCATTTGCATTTCTTTCCATATTTTCAATGGAAACATGATCACACAGCTTCGGATGGTGAAATTTCTTTGTTTCGCCTACGTCCGCTAAAAAAAATCGAATTTCTGGAAAAAATATTGATGACCAAAGAAATGTCTTTCTCCATGTTGAAGATTTTTCAGTAGAGAATAATCTCATTTGAGAATGAACGTGCTTCAAGATTGTTTTGCCTACTAAATCTGATATTTTATACATGAACAACGGTATCCCGCCTGCTACGATTTTCAGGTGGGGGAAAATCATTATTTTGTTCAGAGAATTTAGATAATATAGGATTTTTTTTATTTGAAGGTCTTATGTGCTCCGAAGTAAAATCGCCTTACATGAAGAATACTGTATAGTATTTGGTTTCAGTGGGGAACCAATTTGAAATCATACATTTTTACTTTTTTCAAATTTATAATTTTTTGTCGCTCATGGGTTAGTTACCGAGATCACTGAGGCAAAAGATGATCTTGCATCAAAAAGTGCATTGATTCAAGAAAATTTAAAAATGTCTGTCAGCCAGGGACCAAAAGAGAAAATGTTTCTTTTAGCAAGCATACAAATAAAAATAAAGCACTGTGATTCATTCTATGCTGTATGAGTAGCGACTGTTGAAAATATATTTTAACGGTAAAATATCATCTCTTGAATCCTTATTTTCATTCAAATCCGTGATCAATCTATAGATGCAAGCCATGGGATAAATTCTACCTCGAAATAAGTGCCGCAAAAAGATGAGCCAGCGTCGAAAGGTTGATTGGTTCAATACAATTTTAAAATGTATGTCATGCAGAACTGAGTGAATGTTTCGTAACAGGCATGTACCATTAGGAGAAGAAGAAGAAGAAAAAAAGCTAGAGGTCGATTCTATGTAGGAGGGTGCAGCGAGTGTTGGAAAAATATCATACGGCTGGCGGCAGTCTTCTGGAAAGAACCTTTGAATAAAACTCGCGGGGTGGAATCTGCTACACTGACGGCAGAATGCGAGTACACGGGAGAACTCTGCTTTGAATGAGAGCCTGTCCGATATGCTGGGCTGGGAGAGGAGGCAAAGCAGCAGCAGCAGCTCCACCATCACCACCACCACCACCACCAACACCACCAGCAGCAGCAGCAGCAGCAGCAGCGGGTCTGGAGTCAGAGCCCATGCGCAGAAAACCCGCTGGGTTCGTCAATAGGGTTCCCCGTCGCCGCCGTTTCCGCGACAGTGCTCTCGCTGCTGCTGCAGGTCCTTGCCTCGAAAAACCAAGTTTTGTGTCCCACTAAAAAATATATATATATATAATAATAACATAAGTCCGGACGAAAGCCCGAGTGTGAATAACAGCTTCGTCTTCAAGGTGTCACGTCGCTTGTTTATAATCTAGTATTGTATTTAATTTTCAGTGCTGTTCAATTTCAAGAATCATGCGGTTGTTCTTGAAGTGAAGTGGGATTTTTTCAAAAACGTTCGCGTCCCTGTAGAAAAAAAAACGAAACATTTGCATGAGCAGCTTCATGCCCATAGTTGACCATCACGTGATAATGTTTTGATCATTATTATGTATATTCATTCATATTCAATGTCAAGGATCCCTCAAATAATTCCGAGTGAAGCCAGACTTCGGCAAAAGTGTTTGTCTCTTTCGAAACCCGCGTGTGAGCAGCTGTATATCAAAAATCGTAATATCCTTTAATAATATTTGAATTATAATCATTCGAATTCAGGGTCACTCAACAAAAAAAATTTGTACGCTGATAACCCTGAGGTGAAGCCGGATTCTGCCAACAATGTCAATGCTAAAAGAAGTGAATAATAATGGTCGAAACTTTTCCAATAGCCATTACATTTTCGTGAATCCGTGAATTTTTTTGTTTGATCAAATGAAATTCGTTGTGCGCCTTTTCAGAAGTTGACGCAACACAGAAAATTTAACTTAAAGGCTAGGTTTCCTCAAAATTCAGTAGCTTAATGCTCCGCAACATCAACTTACCGTAGAATTATTCAGAACATGCCCTACATTCAGTGCGTCTATTATAGTTTTAAAAATAGTCACTTGTCCAACTGGTAAAATATTTCTGCACTGTAGTGTATATAAACATACATTCCACGCGTATAATATCGTTAATCGGATGTTCGAAGCAATTTTTCATTTTGGAGTGGCAATAATTTACGTATAACTCATTTTCCTGTTCTTGTTATTTTGAAATTGAGAAGAGAATCGGGCGCTGAAAAGCTACGTGAATGTTATCTCCCTTGATCTGGAATTTTTAAGCTACTTTTTTATACCGTATTATAAAAATACACAAATACTGTAGGTACTAAAAGTCCGTTTTCTCGGAAATGGTTATCGAATACAAACTTAAGAATAAATACCCCGAGAAGTACCTTCACAAGTCTCAGAAAACGAACAGTTTCTCGAACCAACAGCGTAAAATTATTCGGCATTACCATCAGCCAGCTGGAACAAATGACCGAGAAACGATAATTGCAGTGATGAAAGATAAAAGGGCGGCTTTCCTTAATTGCTCTCAAGAGAGAATCGTTCCATTTACCGAAATTTTCATTTTATAAGTTGATGGAAATCATTTCGATCGAAAATTTGCCCTTCTCTGCATGAAAAGCAAGAGAACTTCAGAAGTTATTTTTAGAGATCAATATTGCTGATATAGAAGTGCAGAAAAACTTTTGACACGCGGCAGCGGAGTGTCAGAAGTGCCCTGCTTCAAAAAGGCCCGTATAACCTTCCTGATGGACTTTCCAAATATTGAAGAAAAAACGAAAAAGAAAACTTTCAACCCACCGCGAAATTATCAGTGAAAACACCTTGTGATTTCTGGTACTTGGAAGTACGTGTTCTGATTCCAGACCATCGTGTTCGAGTGCTGATAGAAAAAAGCCAGAATGGAACGAAAATTGATTTACGATCCTGATAACCGTGCTCTAAAACTTGATGACCAATAATACCCTCGATGCTCATGAGGCAGGTTAATTTTTTACCCTTTCGTGAATGACTAATTTCCTTGTGTCGATAACAAAGATTCATTATAGTAAGTCATTGTCTCCAACACCTCTCCGTCATGTTTACGCGAAAGGTGTATGATACCGAGTTTTATAGATAGATGTCAATGTCATGTTCATGAAAAAATTATGTGTGCTATGAAGAATGTACTTTAGAAGACCATAGCGATGCGCCTATTCTTTCATGCAGTTGCATAAATCAAAAACGATAAAGTTATGCATGGCTCCCACCATTGACAAAACTTAAATATGGGGGGGGGGGGGATTCAAGCACGGATCCTGATCGACCTAATCTTCAATTTTACCGAATTTTCGCCTTGAAAGTTATGAACTAATGTCAATGATTTTGTATGAAATTTTTAATATTCACATTTCATTCTATCTTATGTTTCTGGATAAATTAAAAATGTGAAACAGAAGCGAATTCAGGAAATAATGGTGAAATTTTATTCTCCACGAACCTGACGCGCAGCAGGCATTATTAAATTGATTAGACAATGTAATTGTCAAAAAATAATCGCATCCTGAATTTTATCAAATTTAAAAATTATATTTTCACTAACGAGTTTTGTGGTTTAACTTTATAACCAATTTATTGTGGTTTTTTCTTAAATCACGGCCGGCTTTGAAATAACGAATGATATCACTATAATATCGAACACGAATATGATGCTTTCATTTCCTGATGATTCACGAGAAGGAGGAACTTGCGCAAAATATTTAAACCATTCATTAGAAATTTCAATCAGGAGAAACATCATAGTCTGTCAGGAATTACTGACTTGATCCTCAGTATCTTATTCGCATAATGCAAGAGGCTTGGTGCTGGAATAGAGGCAAACGAAGCTATCAATGAAATCGGCTTCTTGAAATATTTTTTAAATTCCCGAAAAATACATTCCAGTTTCCAACACACACGCCACAAAAAAAATAAAATAAAAAAAAAAACGAAACCAAGACACGATCGTTATTTTTCCTCACGGAGTCGCACGCGTATTCCCACGGCGACGGTGTACTGATGGATTATAACCGACCCGTCAGCAGTGTCACGCCATGATGAAGAAAAAAAGGGAAAAGCACATACTGTTTTTTTATGACCGAAGTGTTATTTTCTTTCATTTTGCAGACATGAATCACTCGAGGCAACGACCACGACGACGACGACGACGACGACGAATGCACAACAAACCTTCCGCGACAGCCGACATGCGGATGAAGGCTTTGTGAACGAAAAAAAAAAAAGGAGGATAAAGAATCCACTTTGTGCTTTCGCACCAATTTTCTTTGCCTCCTTTCGCCGGGAAAGCATCTTTCTCTCGTAGAATTTCCTCCGGGTGTATTCTTCTGCTGTGAAATAGAGGCAACAGAAAGAAAGGAGAAGAAATGCTCGAACAAGGATTCCTGTGTCCGGGGTTCTTCGAATCCCGGAGGAGGCTGATGCCAATTTTCCTCAGCGCGATTTTTGCCGTCGCGCTGCTTTGGGCAGACATCCAAGGCGTCGATGGACAGCCCAAGAAAATTGGGTGAGTTCTTTGCCTCCAAAAAGTATTTCCCCAAAGGACTGAAACCCAAGAAAAAAATAAATATCATCAATCCAAAATCTCATTACACTGTATACGAGTGCATCGGAACCCATATTCAATATCCGCGGCTGCTGATGCCATTCGCCGGAGAACATTTTTACTACGTGGGTCCATTTCTTTTGCTTTTACAAAAGCGATGTTTAAAAGTGTTTCTAAAATTTCTATATCAAGTTCTACAGGCAGCACCCACATTTTTAAAATCAGAATCAGCAGAACCACTGTGGGGTCAATTTGATTTACCAAGGTTGATTGGAATATTCGTCAGTTGTTCTTTGCTCTTTGGAAGTTTCTTCCTTGCCAAATTTATATTCCAACACATTCGGCATCCCTATGATGCAGGTATTTTCATCATCAGAATATTTTTTAGTATGATACGATTGTCAAATATTGATATTATCACGAACGAAACCGATTTTTCAATGATTGAAATATTTTTATTGCTTTTGAAGTGCCAGAAAATCCCAGTTTAATGGAAATGGGACTCGTTAGCCTTATTTTCTCACAGTGATGGGGATCTATTTCACCTCGGTTTCATTCTAATTTAAAATTAAGTGACTACGAATTAAAACATATAGCAACATTTTTCAGTCGATGATATCATCTTCAGGAAAATGTGGCCATCGTTGAGGAAAGTGCGAGGCTGGAGAAACTTATAAATTAAAATTTGCACAACTAAGGCTTTTCAAAGATTAAATATCTCATGGTACTTTCCTGCAACAATTTTGATTCTAACGCAAATACTTGCAGCTCTGAAGGCTCTTTTTTTTCGACAGTTTTATGGTTCAAAAAGTTTTCCGCAAGCTGAATAAGGACTCATATACAGTACATGTAGTCAAATTTCGAAAATACGGCTGTATATTCTTGCTGCTTAGTCGAATCTCGAAAACCACGACTGTAAAAAATAATTATGCAGCAATGTGAATTATATTTATATTTAATCATGTATCATTCCTATAGATTGATGGATCTGAACGTCTCTGGAATATTGGACGAGCTTCAAGAAGGATATGACAAAAGAATACGACCCAACTACGGGGGTAAGCGACGTTTTTAATTTCCTGCTTTAGTTTCAATTTCTGATCGCATCTGAAAAAAAATGTTAATCTTTTGAATTTGCTAAACCTTTCGGGAGTTTCGGAATTTCAGCTAAGAAAAGTGGGAAGAAAAAAAGCAGTCCGAAGATTAGAAAAGGGTTTGTTTCTTTTTCCTTTATTGCGGGAATTTAGTCTCACGTGAAGGCTTCAGTTCCTGTTTTCTCGAACAATGGAAGAAAGCAAGTGAAAGGGGAAAAGATCACGACTTTTACTTGTGTTCACAATGTATGTTCGTACTTGTTCCTTGTTTCTCCTTTTTTTATAATACAAAATTATTATGTTAGCGAACACGAAGACAGACAAGCACCCGATTTCCTGAGTTGAGAACTGAACTTTCGTTTCGAGTTTTTCCTTGTTTCTCATGTCCGTTGGTTTCTTGTGACACGTTGTTGGTGTTGTTGTTCTTTGTTTGAAATGCTTTATTGTTCGTGTTGTTTCGTCCTCACATCGTGAAAGCGAATGATGAGAAAGACACGCATCTCGACGTGGAGTTCCAGAGCGTGGGTGGGGCAACCGAAAAAAAACGAGAGAATGCAAAAAAAAAAGTTTTGTAGCGGAAGAAAAGACCGGAAGTGTTCATGATGATGTTTCCGCAGGTCCGTGTGTTGAAGTCGGAGTCACCATGTACGTGCTGAGCATAAGCTCCCTGTCAGAAGTACAAATGGTACTGCAACATGGAACTAATTTTCTTAGGGAGCCAGGCCCTCGTGTACTTAGCCTAGGCAGCTTGGAACGTCGTGGATTTTCATTCCTTTTTATCACGCCTTGACATAAATAGCCGCTTCACTGGATCGAAATAGGGTTGATGGAATGAAACCTCACCCTGGCATAAAAAAAAAAAGAAAAAAAAAGAAGTTCCCCCTCTCTCATTTGCTTCCTGATTTTATCTTCCATTACTTTTATTCATGCCCTCGTCTGTCGTGAGATATACATTTTTTCTACATCTTGGGGCCTGCGTTTCAACTCCTGTATCTTATTGCGATGAGGGACAGTAATTCAAGGGCTTAGGATGCATGGCATAGATTTGCAGCTTAGATTTTACATCGGTCACCAACCAAACTCCCCTCAGCGCTTTTCATGATTTCTCGAATAAAGGAGAGATTGGTTGGTGACCGTTGGAAACAGGGGCCTTGTTATTTGAGAATGCCTGGTTTTCTTGGCGAGAAAACATCTTAGACTACCGGGAAGAACTCAGCTGCTTTCGGTTGTTTTCCTCAGCTTACAAAACGTGAAAGCGGGAATGTTTTCTCGGACCCCAAAACCAGCAGATTTATATTCAACATCAAACTTTATAGGAAGTTTAAAACTGCGTCGTTGAGACCAAAAAGAAAGAAAAAAAAGTTTAGTAGAGTTCTGAGGGTCTGCGAAAAGACTCCACGTCGAGGCAACCATTTTCTATATTCGTGACAGAACACAACATGGAAACCCTGACAGAGAGCAGAAAATAGAACAGTAACCCGTTCGTTTTCCGGACACGAACACGAAATTCGGAAAGCCGACGTGGGCAGGATGAGCGGAACAAGGATATTTTGGCTCAGAAAATGTTTCCTGGCGCATTGGTTTCTCTTCAGGCTGGCTTTTGTTCCCTTTTTGCAGGTGATCCTGTGGAAGTCGGAGTCACCATGTATGTCCTCAGTATATCAAAGGTCTCCGAAGTGCAAATGGTACTTGGCTTTCTTCGTTTTCCACATGCCAAAACTGAGAAAAGAAAAAAAAAAAAATTTTTAAAAAATATGTACTGTATCTGTTCTCTGTGTCCATGTCTGACTGCCGAGTCACTGGATCACTTTTTATTCCCGTTTACATCCGTCTTTTTACCTAGCCTTTCAAATGTGTGTTTTTCACAACTCGGAAAGATTTCTCCCACATCACACGAGACACACGTTTATGTCCACGATTGCCAGGGGGTTTATGGCCTTTGTACCGAATTGTCAAACCCTCCTCTTTTTGTCTCTTTCTTTTTTGAGTCTGTCTGAATGTGCAGCCGACTTCCTGTTGTGTTCCTCGGAATGCGGAGGTTTGATGTGTTTTCTTCCACGAGGGCAAGACTTTGTCCGTAGTCTTGGATTTTTTCCATTTCTTCTTCAGCCAAGTTCGCATGTCGCCGAATTTCATGGCAATCAGATTCGCATCGACAAAAATGGCATGATTTAAAACGTTGAGACTTTAAAATTAAGCCGATTTGGCTTTTGTATTGAGAAGACTCGAAAAACTTCTTTTTCCTGCAAAATGCATGCATGAAATGCTGATAACGTCCAGCGCATGTTTCAAGTAAGTGCTTTTAGGTTTTCCTCGGAATTTTATGCAAGCGGAAACTCTTCTTTGTGATCTTTGAAAGTGGCTATTTTAGAATCTTGAGAAAACATGTGCGCAAACAGATGCGCGTGAAAGAATCGATGTTCCAGGTTTCACGTAGCTGAAAAATTCACAAGAATCACTGGCGTGATGATTGGATATGAAAATTTACTTTTCAGCACCTAGAATATCCTGGTTTTATTTCATTTTTTGACGTTGGTCCACGTAGAGTTTTTCTTGAGTTTCCGGGGCTTTTCGTTGATTGTGTAACCCTCGGCCTAACTTGGTACACAACATTATATTTCAAGTCAACATTTTTCCTCTCATTTTCCCGGACAAAACATTCATTTGTCTAGAGAAGATAATACTTGGACAATTTTTTTCTGTCCAAATATATATATACATACTGGTCAGAGTTTCAATTCCTTTACCGTCGAATGCATGCGATTCTTTTTCTTATACGTATATATATACAAGGGAATGCGTCGATCGTTTTCTCATTTCTCAAAAGCCGTTGTTCCGGGGTGTCAATTGATTGATTTCTTTCGACTGTTCCCTCGGGGTATCGGATTCACCCCCGATGTGTAGGACTTCACTCTGGATTTCTACTTCCGGCAATACTGGAAGGACCCGCGTCTGGCGTTCGACGGGATCCTGAAACGGAAGCAGGAGCAGAACCCGGATATCCAGTTGCCTGCCCTTGATATCCTCACAGTGGGTGCGGAGTACATCAAGAAGATCTGGGTACCCGACACGTTTTTCGTGAATGAGAAAGAGTCGTATTGGCACACTGCAACCACGTCCAACGAGTTCCTCCGCATAGAGAAAGACGGCGACGTTTTTCGCAGCATTCGGTTAGATTCCTTTGCGCATTTTTCGGCAAATTAACGCGGAAGAAATCCAATAAACTGTACTGTATTACTCTACTGTATACTGTATACAAATTAAGATTATAGTGTGGTATTTGTCGTATTTGCCAAAAAAAAACGATTTGAAGAAAATTCCAGGAGACAAAAAAAAACTGTGTAGGCCGTAAAAAGTCACGATTCTGGGGGAAATGGGGCCAATGCAAAGAAAATTGGCCAGCCTTAACCATTCCATTAAATTTGTTCAAAATGTTTCAAGACACGTTTCTAATTATGTCTCATGCACAGGATATCTCAGTACCAGATAAATGACTTGAATTCAGATGAATAACACGCCCGTTAATGAACATTAAACAATTTCCTTCAATATTTTCTTTATTTTCAACTACTCCGCGATGTCTTCGAAAAATACAATACGGTATTTATATTCAATCCTGTCCAAATTTCCATCGGTTCTCGATCATTTTCGTGGTACTGCACTCTCATTAGAGCCACAATTGAATTTTCGTTACATATCGCAAACCATCTTCCAGCTGTATCAAAATTGGCAGACATTTTATTGACTGGAAACGCCTGATTCAATANCGAGGGCAAGACTTTGTCCGTAGTCTTGGATTTTTTCCATTTCTTCTTCAGCCAAGTTCGCATGTCGCCGAATTTCATGGCAATCAGATTCGCATCGACAAAAATGGCATGATTTAAAACGTTGAGACTTTAAAATTAAGCCGATTTGGCTTTTGTATTGAGAAGACTCGAAAAACTTCTTTTTCCTGCAAAATGCATGCATGAAATGCTGATAACGTCCAGCGCATGTTTCAAGTAAGTGCTTTTAGGTTTTCCTCGGAATTTTATGCAAGCGGAAACTCTTCTTTGTGATCTTTGAAAGTGGCTATTTTAGAATCTTGAGAAAACATGTGCGCAAACAGATGCGCGTGAAAGAATCGATGTTCCAGGTTTCACGTAGCTGAAAAATTCACAAGAATCACTGGCGTGATGATTGGATATGAAAATTTACTTTTCAGCACCTAGAATATCCTGGTTTTATTTCATTTTTTGACGTTGGTCCACGTAGAGTTTTTCTTGAGTTTCCGGGGCTTTTCGTTGATTGTGTAACCCTCGGCCTAACTTGGTACACAACATTATATTTCAAGTCAACATTTTTCCTCTCATTTTCCCGGACAAAACATTCATTTGTCTAGAGAAGATAATACTTGGACAATTTTTTTCTGTCCAAATATATATATACATACTGGTCAGAGTTTCAATTCCTTTACCGTCGAATGCATGCGATTCTTTTTCTTATACGTATATATATACAAGGGAATGCGTCGATCGTTTTCTCATTTCTCAAAAGCCGTTGTTCCGGGGTGTCAATTGATTGATTTCTTTCGACTGTTCCCTCGGGGTATCGGATTCACCCCCGATGTGTAGGACTTCACTCTGGATTTCTACTTCCGGCAATACTGGAAGGACCCGCGTCTGGCGTTCGACGGGATCCTGAAACGGAAGCAGGAGCAGAACCCGGATATCCAGTTGCCTGCCCTTGATATCCTCACAGTGGGTGCGGAGTACATCAAGAAGATCTGGGTACCCGACACGTTTTTCGTGAATGAGAAAGAGTCGTATTGGCACACTGCAACCACGTCCAACGAGTTCCTCCGCATAGAGAAAGACGGCGACGTTTTTCGCAGCATTCGGTTAGATTCCTTTGCGCATTTTTCGGCAAATTAACGCGGAAGAAATCCAATAAAGTGTACTGTATTACTCTACTGTATACTGTATAAAAATTAATATTATAGTGTGGTATTTGTCGTACTTGCCACAAAAAAAACGGTTTGGAGAAAATTCCAGGAGACAAAAAAAACTGTGTATATAGGCCGTAAAAAGTTACGATTCTGGGGGAAATGGGGCCAATGCAAAGAAAATTGGCCAGCCTTAACCATTCCATTAAATTTGTTCAAAATGTTCCAAGACACGTTTATAATTATATCTCATGCACAGGATATCTCAGTACCAGATAAATGACTTGAATTCAGATGAATAACACGCCCGTTAATGAACATTAAACAATTTCCTCCAATGTTTTCTTTATTTTCAACTACTCCCGCTACAGAAGCTTTTTATGTTATGCCATAAATATAAGTTAGGACAGGTTTAAAGGTAGCCAAGAGCTAGTAAAAGCACCATGACGTGAGAGTAATCTCGGTGTTAACTTAAAAGCAATGTATAGCGTAACCATCTTCCAGCTGTATCAAAATTGGCAGACATTTTATTGACTGGAAACGCCTGATTCAATACTGCAATTTTTAAACAAGAAGAGCAGAAAAAAGCTGCAAATTACAAATGGAACTTCCGTGTTCAAACTTCTGGACAAGGGTTTTTTGTTAACATTGTTAACATATATTTTTTATGGTTAGCATTGAAAACCATCAAAAATATATAATTGGCAAGAAGAATAGACCGAAATTATGAGTGAGGGTCAAATAAAATTAGATTGAAAATCCTCGGGAAGATCATAAAAGAAAATTTGAGTAATGTTCTCGTGCGAGTCGCTCATTTGCGAATAGGATCCTGTATTCGGAGGGGAAGCCATAAAATTATGCCAGGGCTTATATTAAATGAGTGGCCGTAATTTTATGGAGATACATGGTACCTATAATATAATAAATTACGAACTGGTGCACGAAATCAACGTCACTCATTACACTTGCTGAATAAAATTGCCAGTCGTTGTCGCTTTGATATGATCTGAACTATTAAGTGATTAATTTCAGTCGAGTGATTAATTACACTCGCCAACTTATCGCATACTCTATTTTCCTTGTTTTGTTTTTAATTTCTGCAGGAAGGCCTAGAACGCACTTTTTCCTGCTAAATATTATTTTTTTAAATCGATGAAATACTCATCTCACAATAAAATACTTCTCAATTTTTTTCCCGAAACTATGTATTGACAAGGGGTTCTAATCATCATTTTGTTCTTGATCAGATCCATTACAATATTAGGGGATACATCGATTTGCTTGGGTTAACTCGAAAAATGATCTAAATTCAAGAACGGTTCTTTGTCATTTCTTTTGGCTGAAAGACCCGTGCATCATGGCATTCAATTCTATTTTTTTTAGCAATTTTTGATTCCTCGGGAATTTTTCATCATCGCGGAATCGAAATTCAGCTTAAGAAAAATTTTAGTCGGTAAAAATTCGAATGGAAAAATTGGTTGACAGAACATGATCTATTTTAAGTATACATTCACGACTGCAAAAATCGTTGCTAGTGTGGGAATGAAAAAAGAATTCGATTTGTCATCAATTCAAAATAGATTTGTGTTTAGATGCTACTTAGTTTAATTATTTAATCAATCCATAGGAAGAATATTTGAGATGCAAATTGCATTTTAGTAGTCAATACAGCTTTCACAAGATTCGAATCCAGGAAAATTAATTTGAATGTTTCCATTTACCAGGTTGACAATCACTGCGTCGTGTCCGATGGACTTGCAATACTTCCCCATGGATCGCCAATTATGTACAATCGAAATCGAAAGTTGTGAGTACGATCCATTTCTTGGCTTTCGTCGGCTATGGAAAGTAGCCCAAAACTTGTATACCGTTATTCCCCAGAATTACTTTTTTATGGTTCCCAAAAACTAATCGTGGTAAAATTATTATTTGGATGAAGCTTTGTGTAACAAATGGAGTTTATTGACTTATGAGAGAGTTTAGAAAATCAGTTCTCTGGGGGGGGGGGGGGTAGCGGGTGAAGGGACTTGCTGCCCTCTGGCGGCGGGAAAGTGAGATATTCTCAATGGGTTTGAGCCGAGAACGACGGAAGCGAAGCGAAGAGTTTGCTGAAAAAAAATGAAAAGAGAAAAAAGAGCCTCTTACACTAACACGAACACGAAACCCTCACCGAAACACAGCATCGAAAAACAGAGCGATGGAGTCCGAGAGCTTTCTGCTTTTTTTTCCAGAGTGTTGCCTTCTTTTCATTGAGATGACGCTCTTATCCATGCCTCATTCTAGTTGGTTACACGATCTCGGACATTATGTATAATTGGCACTTGGGCTCCGACTCGGTGCGAGTGGCAGACGAGCTGCAGTTGCCCCAGTTTGAGATCCTGGGCTATAAACAAGTGCAGAAGCTTATCACACTTTCAACAGGTACTACGGATATCACTACGAATCATTTCCCCGTTCCATATTTGCTACATGCATGACACTGCGCCAACAGCGAAATATTTCCCAGTCTTGCACCGTTCACACTGCTTCCACGTGTCTTCTCCTTTTCTGTCTTAAACTCTTTATTTTCCTCTCGTTTTCGTTTCTTCTTTTGGTTGTTATTCGAAAAGCATCCGACTTTCGTAATGAGCTTGGGTTTGGTTTATTTTTTTCGATCGCGTTCTGCTCTGTGACGCCCGGCTCTGTGTTCTGTGCAGTCCAGCAGGTGTCACTTCTGTAGATGTGTGTCAGTAGCTGGCAACGATACAAGAAAGCCGCAGGTTATTACACGACTTCCATCCATGAATACAGAGTAGGTCTCTCCGTATACTGTATATACATACTGTACATAATTTTTTTTTGTTTCTTTGTTTCCACTCGTTGTTCTTTCACATGTGTCGTATATGTACTCGACAGAGCCATCAAACTCGACACTTCCGAGACAGTTCCACGCTAATAAGGGCGTAGACCCGACAGACCCTCAGCATGCCAATACATCCTCATGCTTCACACTCTTAGAATGAAAAGAAGTTTTCCTATTCTTTTTTTTTTTTTTTACTCAAACAAGTAGAAAACTCGTTGAGAATACTGAATACAACGATCGGCTGTACACTTTACGACGAGACACTGTTTTTCCACACATTCGAGACAAGTTTTATGATCGGCCGCCCGCTGGCGTCTTCCGTCTTCCCGGTCAATAAAATGGGGGCAAATTCGGGAATTACATGCTTTTTGGGTGGATTTCAGAAACTTTTCGGGGTTTATTTATTTATTTATTTATTTGTGTACAGTGCAGTATGTGAAGGGCGGGCGAGTTGAACGGACTTCCGCTGCTTCCAACCTCGACACTGTCAGATTTGCTAAAATTATGAGCTCATTCTTCACATTCCGAGAATAATGCGCCTTTACATGTAGGAATTCCGAGTTCAAGAAGCTGTCATAATGCGGAAAATTGTGCCATTCATGAGAAAAGCATGCCGGGAAAATAGATTTTTGTCCCACTATCTAAAAGCGAAATGGGTTAAAATACGACATCCCGAACAAAAGTGAACATAAGCCGATGCATCAAGAATGGATGTACAGTGTTTCCCTAAAAATAAACCCCTTAAATTGAATGATTTTTTAAATACTTTTTTAATTATTAAAACGAATGATAGCCGTGACTTCAAAATAAACTCGGATCACAGCACGTATATGATGTAACAGGGGGATGATGAGAAAATATTCTTCTCCTATACAAAGTGACCATATGATGCAACAAAAAAAACTTTCCACCTAAAACCAGTCTCTCCTGACCTTCTCAGTTACTTCAATCATTTTGATTTTGGCTTCAATCTGCCTCAAAAATGTTACAATCTTTCCAACATTCCAAAACATCAAAAAACTCAAAAATATTTGTTGTCTTGTTTTTAATATTAATGTATGCCCCATCTGAAGAAATTGTATGCCGTATTTTAAATGTGGATATTGTCTAAAATACTTTATTATATTACGATATATTCACTTCAGTGCCAGACAAACTTTTCCTCAGAAATTAATCTCCAAAAGTGGGATTCGCGTCATACTCAAGTGTACATTGTTCGCAAATTTCTTCATTTATTGTGCGTCATACTTTGAACTCATTCAGTGAAATTACGAAGAATATTTTAGAGACTAGAATGAGTAAATATGTATATATTATTCAGTCTTAAATAAAACTTGCAGTTGTAATTGTGAAGCAAAAACAAGCTGTGTAGTACAATTTAATTTTCATATACAGTTAATATTTTAACATTTATTTCTTTAAATAAGTTAGGTTTTGTGCCACAGAAGACATTTTTGCGCGTCGTATGCGGGCGTTTATTTTTCGAACGTACCGATGGTTTCTCAGAAATTATGGTCTTACATGGTACGTGATTTTTTTTCATGAGGCTTGATTTATTTTTGGGGAAACACGGTATATAGCTAACCATCGCAACAATTTTCCGCAATTTTGTTGGATCTTGGAGACAATTCTCAATTCTACGAGAAGTCATACTGTACGTGATTCCTCAGTCGATAATCAGTTTAAATTTAAATAGAGAAATTGTACAGAGTTTCCTTTTCTTTTTGGAGTCCAGTCGTGGAGTTTGTTCAATTTTCTGCCCGATACTGCGCGAAAAAATATGAAATGATTCAACTTGATTATGAATTAATAGGCCTACTGTCTTTAAGAAGGAAAGATAAATTTGGGATCAATCCGTTATTAGATCAGTTGTTTATTTTATCGAAGCTTTGGAGATCGTAGCTCACGTGATTAAATGAAACTCTTCGGAATTCCAGCCGCACTATATATGTGCGGTTGGCATTTTTTTCGCGAGAGAAAAAAAAATTAATAAAGCAATCAATCATCAACGGGTGGGTCGTCCTGTTGGCTCATTGGTTTATAACCTGGCTGACGTTGGAATTTCCGCAGTTGGTTACACTTTGAACGATATCAAGTACTCGTGGCAGAATGGGCCAACGTCAGTGGGCATGTCGAAGGACGTGTCTCTGCCGCAGTTCAAGGTACTGGGTTACCGCCAGAGGTCCATGGAAATCTCGTTGGCCTCAGGTACATGAGCCGAGTTGTCTGGTGAGGTGACGCATGAGTAATCCCGTTTTACTGCTCACACCCAGGTTCAGTTCATTTTGAATTTCTACCTCCCTGAAAGTTATAAGCGGTTCAATATTACGAGAAGAAGAAAAAATACACACACACACACACAAACACACTCACACAGTCACAAAGAAAAGGGAGAATTTGGTCTCGTGTGTGTGTTTCGTGAAAATGAACTGAACCCGGGAGGACAAAGCAGTGGACAAGGAGATCCCTACTTTTCCGAGGTTATGTGGGATGCCTGGACCATGCTGAGGGTAGTGTCAATGTGTGGTTGATCCGATGACCCTGCCGTTCAAAATGTTCTGCCCAAACCCGTATCCCTCTTCTTTATTGTTTCCTTCGGGTGTTCTCTCTCTTCATATATATCTCGTCCATCTGATATTTACAAAAATATTGAGGAAAAGAACATAAAAGCAGACTGACTGACATTGTAATGCTCTGCAAGAGAATGTTCATGCCCCATATAGGGAAGTAAGCTTCGTATATGTCACGTTTGGCAGACTGTATATAGGAGAAAAATGGACGTCTCTGTGAGACATGCACAATGATGAACTTATTACGAACAACTAGGCTTTGTTGATTGTTGTGAAACGAAATTACATTTCAGCAGTTGAAATACGTCAGGTCGACTTTAGCTGATTAATTCAAGTCGTAGCTCGACTGAACACATACAGTACTGTACTGATCTTCGCGAACACGCTAATTTGATTAAGCTTTCACAGTATTTTTAAAAAACCATTCACTGTTTATTTTGTGGATTCTTGAAACACGTTTCACTGGAAAAGTAAAATGTTCATCATTGTTTATTTGGCCACTTCGGAAGTTTCGAACACAGAATAGGAAAATTTTCACGATGGTTTATTCCGCGAAAGATGGAAACACGGGTGTTGGCTTATTGTTGTTCACGAATGTGTGTTTCATGTGATTTGGTAGTTTCCTGGAATGTTGATGCAGCCAGTTGGAATGTTTGAATATGCATAAATCGAAGAATCTTTGCATGGTTTTTGTTGTTGTTGCTTGAACGTGTTTCTTTCGTGTGCAATAATTCGCATGGCACTTTTGATATGGGTCCCCCTGTCCCTTTTTCCGCTATATCCGTGCTAATCGGTGTGAAGCTTGCCATGTTTTATTTTTTTTTACCGACTATTCTTGTGCTTTTCCACGTATTTTTGTGGGGACATATTCGGCTGATGATTTTTTCAGAAGTCAACAAATCGGAGCTACAAAGATTAAATCATGCCGATCAACTGCGCATCTCTCAACTTGAAGCTTTTGGCACTTTAGTGTGTGTGTTTGAGTTTCGCGAATAAGAACACAGGCTTTTTTTTTGACTATACGTGCAATTCCCGCTTTTCTTGTTGCCCACATTTTAACAAATTAACAGAGCGCAAGTTCAATTTTTTCCTATTTTTAATTTTATTTTTCGTGCCCTTATTGAGATGTGGGTCTTAAAAAGTGACCCGAACGATGAACTTTAAACATTTTCGCTGTGGAAAGAGGTATCGTATATCATTTTAATGCCAAGTCAAATTTAGAGAATAAATTCATTCATTTGTCTGTGAGAGATTAGGATTACATTTTTTTTAGATTATTTCGATGAAAACGACAATATTTGGTTATAATCACTCGACTCGCTCTTTTTTTTCAAGACTTCCCTTTGTCAAGGAAGGGCACTTATGTCCAAGTATGTCAGACGGCCAATTACGTCACAAAGTTGGATTTTAAAAATGAAAGATGATGCGCAGTTGATGGCGGAGGAGAGTCGCGGGCGTCGGTTGCGGCGGCGCCCCGGGGTTTTTTTTTTTTGCTGATGATTATCGCCGCCACAGGGAACTATTCGCGACTGGCTTGCGAGATCCAGTTCGTGCGGTCCCTGGGGTTTTACCTGATCCAGATCTACATTCCCTCGGGCCTGATCGTGGTCATTTCCTGGGTTTCCTTCTGGCTCCACCGGCAAGCTTCACCCGCCCGAGTGGCCCTAGGGGTCACCACTGTTCTGACCATGACAACGCTGATGTCGTCCACAAATTCGGCGCTCCCGAAAATATCTTACGCAAAGTCTATTGATGTCTATCTGGGAGTGTGCTTTGTGATGGTCTTTGCAGCGTTACTAGGTGAGAAGTAACCCCCGAAAATAGCCCCCCCAATCCACGCCTCCGCATTTTAGCGAATCCGAAGCGCAGACAGAAGCCATTGGCTTGGTTGCCTCCGCGGGGATTGGCCATTGTTTTTGTTCCTTTTTTATTTGTTAAGAAATAGTCTGTTTTCGCGAAATCATTTTTTGCGACACGCTCCGAGAAAGGTATTTATAATACGAGAAGAATCGAGTGCGGGGGAAAAAAAAAGAGGGGACGGGGAGACTGTTGTTGCACACAAATGAAACACGATGTAGCCTCCCTTATGTTGAGGGTACGTTTATTGTGTGGGCAGACATTTTAGCAAGTATCTTCCACAGTTCTTTCGAAGCATGGCGATCGCTATTCTTTTTTTTTTTAATTTTCTTCTATGTACGTGTTTCTTTCAGCACCCGGGAGTGCAAGTTTCCTGCCTATGTGTTTCTGGAATTATGTCCTCACTTGTTCCACTCATATCCTGTACTTGATAGGCATGAACGAGTCAGAATCACGAAGCCGGAACGGCTTTTATTGCTGATTTTCTATTTTGCATTTTATTTCAATATCCTCACGAAGCCGAACATGAACGGATTTCAATAGGGAGTCTTTCGTTTCATATGCATGCGCAGCGGACCTCGGAAATAAACGGGAATCGGCCGGACGTTGAACAAACCGGATTTCGCAAAATTTGAAATCGTATCTCACTTAATTGAAAATAAAGTCAATTACTTGTGCGAAGAATGCACTTTTTGAGGGGAAAATCTCGAAAAGGAAGTCTTTTCAGGCGTTATTCGAACACCGCAATTCCTTCTGGGACAGTTTTAATATTTGACTGTTTAGGAAGAAACCGGGTTCTTTTCTATAACGAAATTTAATATAAACCTTCCAATAAAGGTCTGCTGGCTTCAAAATCTACAACCATTTATTTATTGGTTTATTTTGCGCAAATAATCTGAACGTATATAATATGTGGCATCTCCTTTGGCAACCATCCGTTATTTGAGATCAACAATACTGTAATTCGTTACAGAAATAATATATTTGTGAATAATCTACGCATTTTTTAAATTGTGAACCAATTGAAGGTGTTCGAGGAGCGAAGAAAATGATCGTTGTACCGGGAATATTATGATAGACAATCACGGTTACATTAAAATTCACATCATGTTTCGCGTATTCTCTGTCAATATTCGATATGCCTTAAAATATTGTACCATCTTCAGCAAAGTTGTCTGCGCAAGGAATTTTAAAAAAATCGTAGTTTGGATACGAACTCCGGGGTTTTTCGGGGTCTGAGCAGTTTCCAATCCACATAATTATTATTTTGTTCTTTGGAGCATTCGGCTGACAAATGTATTCCTTCTGTTTTCTGTTCCTAAATTCCTGCGGTTTCTAGGGAACTACTCGAGGCTGGCATGCGAGATACAGTTTGTTCGCTCCCTCGGCTTTTATCTGATTCAAATTTACATCCCATCCACGTTGATCGTGGTGATATCCTGGGTGTCCTTTTGGCTCCACCGCACTGCGTCTCCTGCTCGAGTGCAACTGGGAATAACGACTGTGCTCACCATGACTACCCTCATGTCTTCAACAAACGCGGCTTTGCCCAAAATTTCCTACGCAAAATCCATTGATGTCTATCTTGGCGTGTGCTTCGTCATGGTCTTTACCGCACTTCTCGGTGAGCAAAATCTCGCTGGTCGGGTGGGCGGGGGGCGGGGACGAGAGAAGAAGAAGAAGAAAAAACCCACGGGGCCGTCTTGGAGGATTGGTCAACCCACCCCACAAAGAAAAAAAAACTATACTGGTCTCACCCACACTAAAACGCAGAGACCCCCGTTTTTCACTAACCTCCTGATATGAGTGGAACCAAGGTTCGAGGGCTGGGTTTATCCCTCTTGTTCAATCCCCGGAACCCTATACTTTCTTCATAGCTGTAGCACCGCCGGAAGGAACGACGGAATTCTTCTTCAGGTTCCTCTCAGATAGACTATGTGCCTCCTTCTTAAGACTGTTTTACATATTCATGCATTATTTACTTTGTCTAAATTTTTTATGCATGAGCAAAGCCCCTGCCTCCGACCCCCCGAATCTTTGACCAAGCCTCTCCAAAGTAGAGTCAATATCATCCTTGTACAAACATTTCCTCTGCAGATCTCTGAGTAAGAAAAATACGTGAAATTGAAATTTACTGTAGGTTCGAAACAGAGTTTTCTTCTTAATAACTTCTTTATTTGTACGTTTCTGACTCATACCTGAATGACTGCAAAGAAAAATACTGCAGTAAATAATAGTTTTTCCATCTACTAAACTTGGATTTTTAATTGAATTTGACGATTGCCAACGATTATTCGTAAATTTTTACATTTTACATCTGCAAAAATAACTCTTCTTAGCTATAGTCGGGGAAAAACAGTACAATAATACGTGTTCTAATGCAATTTTTAATTACCTTAATATCTTTATGATAGTGCCTGAGCATGTGCGATTCTCTGTGATTTTTGAAAGCATTATAAATTGAGTAGAAGCCGTAAATTATTTTTTCATCAATGAGATCAAGAGATAATTTTAATCACGTACAGTGTGTCATAATTGAGGATTAAAAATTACTTGATAAATTTCAAGCTTTATTTTTTCATATCTTTCTTGTTGCGTTCTTCAGCAGTTTGTGCCTTGACAACGGATCTTCTGAGTCACTTATAAAATATGATGGAATCATGATTGTAAGACATCCAGAAAGAGGATACAGCATTGACATATGACTATATAAATGATTCTTTGCATGTAAATCAATGGTTGCTTGCAGTATCACAGTATGACCAAACTATTTCAACCGAAAGTTTTCTGCTGTGATAATGCATATCTGAAGTGTCTACTTGCTTGTTTCATTCTGTATTACCAATCAAACTAAATTAACTAACATCGAATTGGGACTTCCAAAACCACGAACTAACCAAGTTATGTTGTAAAAAAGATTTTGCATGTCTAATGTATCCGATGTATTTTTAAATAGTAAAAAGAAGTGTGCAGAATTTCAATTTATTGACTCTTGTTGCAACAAAGCCATTGGGATCAGAGAAAACCTTCGTCCTAATGAAATTTGTTGCAACAAGACTTAAAAAAAAACGTATTAAGAACCTCAACATTTTTAAAAGCAAAAATGATTTTCATAATGAGTTTTTAAAAACAATGTTCTATTGCATCATAATTTTAGTACCATGGGTTCTTCTCTAACAAGCGCAATCCATCCTAGGAATGTGTTTTTCATGCTGGGACGCTTGTTAGCTGGATCTTATTTTTCAGGAACTATTTTAATGCCTGAACAATTGTAAATCTTTGGGAAAAATTTTTGCGGTGGATTAGTGTGTGTTAGCTGGGATTTTTGTGAGCCTTAAGTACAGTAAGACCTTCTCTTTATTTCATCGTAAAGAGTATCGTATCATGCGAAAAGATCCATTGAGTGGACAGCTTTGTAAAATTTAATTACCAATGTTTTTATTTGAATCCGCCGTGAAAATATTTTTCATTTGATGACTGTGGAGGAATTGTTGTACAAGATTGATGTTTTTCCTTGTGAAAATTGAAGGGTGAAGCTGCGCGGTTGATGAGAGTCTGAAATGGTGTATGAGCAACAGCTGGTTGGGATATTAGCAATAATAGTGCATCTCTGGATGATGGATTTTCTTGTCGGTAAAAGAAAGAAGGGAGACGTGGCATTCCAGGACGGATTTAAACAAAGAAGAAACATACCGTATATATGTGCTCTTTTACCTTGCACCTGTTTGAAATCCATTTTTTGCATTTTGGTTGCACCCGAGGTGGAACAAGAAGAGTCGTAAGAGGGGGGGGAAATGCCCATGGGAGAGACACAAAACGAAGCATTGTGAATGTATTTTTCTGCCGCTTTTGATCTTTCTTTACTTTTGCCCATGTTTCATGTTCCTTCAAGTATGAAGCTCCCGGTTTCCGTTAGTTGGACACTTAGTGTGCTCGTTTATTTCCTTGGGTTTCCGTTCTCGTTTATTCTTCCGACGAGAGAGAAGCGAAAAAAAATGGAGGAATAAAAGAAGGCGGCGGCCATGCTGAGCCTGTTGTCTTTCTGACAGGAAACTACTCTCGCCTGGCTTGCGAGATTCAGTTTGTGCGGTCCATGGGCTACTACCTGATTCAGATTTATATCCCGTCTGGCCTCATTGTGGTCATTTCCTGGGTTTCCTTTTGGCTGAACCGAAATGCCACGCCTGCCAGAGTTGCACTCGGCATCACTACCGTGCTGACCATGACCACTCTCATGTCCTCAACCAACGCTGCTCTGCCAAAAATATCCTATGCAAAATCCATTGACGTGTACCTGGGAGCTTGTTTCGTCATGGTGTTCGCGTCTCTTCTTGGTAAGGGTTGGCTGGTTGTCAGATGATAACAGTAACTACGAGAGAAAGAAAAAAAAAACCACAAACGAGCTCCTTCTGGTCCAACCCCTGTCAAAAGACTTCCCCGCCCGTTTAAGAAATGAATTAAGTTTATTTGCCCACGCCCGGATTTTCCTGTTTGTTTGTCAAACAAACCCCCTTGTTTAGTCTCTGAATTCGTAAACTATTCCACACAGGATTTTACGTTTCCAAAATTGATTACGTGTTCAGTTTTTTTTTTTTTATATGGCATAAAAAGAGACCTTTAAACCGATCACGGATGGCCAATCCTCTAGGAAGTTAATTGGGCCTCGAATAAGCCGATTCGGCTTTCTGGACGGGATTCTTCGATTGGTTTGGGGGTTTTTCCTTCGGTTTGTTCCGGTTTTCTGTTCCACATTTATAAATTTATTCAGAAAACCAGGCCAAAACGAGCCATTCATCCCGGGTTTCCGCTGAATTCGTCCCTTCGCATTTTATCTGGGAAAGAATCGAAGAATTTCGGCAAAACCCGAATCCAGTTGCTAACGCAAAATTTATTTGCCCCAGACTACGGTCTTATGCGGTGACACCCGATGTAGCCGTTCTCCTAGGTCTACGCGTTCTGTGCATAAAACCGGTACGTTTTTAACCGTCTCTTCTTCTTGGGAGGAGGCTGTTCGACCCTCTACGGAAGTCATCCTCACGGTCCTCCTGTGCTGGACCCGGAATGGACTCCGAAACAAACAGTGGGTATACTTTTACTCAACGAAAAGCTTTAACCAAAATATACCGTACTCTACAGTACTGTTTTTGATAAACGTATTGTACAAATTTAAACATCGAAGGCATTGCATTCACATTAAAAATTCAAGGTAACAAACAGGGAAGTTTCTTCACTTTTCCATTTTAGTGCAGCTGCATTATAACGTGAGAAACAAACGAGGGTCCCGATAAAGCAGAATCAGCGAGATGATATGAAAGAAATTGAGCAGAAAATACACAAGAAACAAACAGGAAACAAATATAACAGCTGCTGCTAAAAATTGTTATATTAAAAATGATTCTCAACAGTTACATTGGAAGCGCAAAATTTGAAAACCATTATTCATTGAAGTTAGGGTACACGACCATTTTATTCAGTAAAATCTAAAAAAAAAACCACTAAAACACCAAGAAAAAATAATTTTTATTAATGAATTATTTATGAGCTCAAATAAAATTGTAGCTACCGGACAGCGAACTAAAAACAAATATGTTGAAAGCAAAAATAAATTTTCACAAGATTTTTTGACGATACTACATCATTGCCATTAAAATAGTAATTTTTGCTAATTATAAAATTGTTAGCAGAAATTATTTCTTCACATGGGTAGTTCTCCCAGTCAAGTTTTCTTCTGAAGACGAAGTTATAGAAAAACTTTAGGTTGTTCTGTAAACAATTTGCTCTCCAGGAAATTTGGTGTTCACAACCGTACTGAATACATGAATGATCGTTGACAATTTCCTCACCGTTTCACTGGCCAATCGCATTAGAAAGGTTTGGAAACTTGGATAAAAAAAACAAGCTTAACATAACTTGAAACCTAACCAGTTTGAAATAATCTCTATCTAACAAAATATACTGTACAGCTAGTGTAACAAAACACCTTCCTGAAGTAACCTAACCTTATCAACCTAACTTAATACTCACCCCGCAGTGCGTCACTGCAAATAAATTGCATTTATTGCCTGAAAGAGGGATAATATCCGAAATTCCGAACACTGATGTTATAAGACTTAATATGATTGTGATTCACTTTAATCATCCGAAATATCATGACAATAAATTATGGTGTGTGTGTGTCGCAGCATTCGCAAAATGCTAGTCACGTCAGTCGTTCGCTACCCCGTGCCATTTTTCTGTCCAAGGTTCGCCTCTTTTGGTGCTAAATTACCTCATAAAAACTGCTCCGGATTATGACACATCTCACCATATTTGGTTCGCCTGGCGCAAATGAAATTTGGATCAAATACTGTATATTTAATGTGCTGTGTAAATTTTGGGTGGGTATAGTCAACTTATAATTATATACTCGAAAATTGTTTGAACCAGATACAGGACATGCCGCGGATTTTTATTATTTTTTGAGCGTAAGAACAAAAAAGAATTGGTTTAGTGGTGCATTTGAGGACTTCATGCTTTGACAAGAGCGACTGAGGGGGAATTATTGAATTATGAAGAAAGCGAAACATGTTTTCCGGTTGATGGCTGACGGAGGCACCTGGTGGGCGGGCAATTTTCTATCTTCAGTTTTTCCCGCACTCGTTTTGCCACCAGGAGGTCCGGTATAAAATCAACGATCCCAAGATGCACACCAAGGGCGGCACGCTGGAGAATACGGTGAACGGCGGGCGGGCCCGGAGCCACGGGCACATCCATTCCCATACGCACGCCCACGCGCACGCACACGCCCACTCGTCGCTCGTGCACGGCCCGATTGGCAGTCACNGTCTGATGCCAGAATACGCCACTGTGGGCTACATCGGCAAGAGGATCCAGATGCGCAAGACACGTATTTTGGCCATGCAAAAATTGGCAGAGAAGAAGAACCCTCCTCCGACAAGCTGGGAGATGCCGAGTCATCCTCACGGTCCTCCTGTGCTGGACCCGGAATGGACTCCGAAACAAACAGTGGGTATACTTTTACTCAACGAAAAACTTTAACAAAAATATACCGTGTTATACAGTACTGTATTCGATAAACGTATTGTACGAATTTAAACATTGAAGGCTTTAAATTGCATTCACGTTCAAAATTCGAGGTAACAAACAGGAAAATTCCTTCACTTTTCCATTTAACTGCAGCTGCATTATAACGTGACAAACAAACGAGGGTCCCCATAAAGAAGAATCAGCGAGATGAAATGAAAGAAATTGAGAAGAAATTACACAATAAACAAAAAGGAAAAAAATATAACAGCTGCTGCTAAAAATTGTTGATTAAAATGATTCTCAACAGTTAAATTGGAAGCGCAAATTTTGAAAACCATTATTTATTGAAGTTAGAGTACACTTGACAATTTTATCCAGTAAAATCTAAAAAAAAAATGCCACTAAAAGACCAAGAAAAAATAATTTGTTATACCGAAATATTTATTAGTTCAAATAAAATTGTGGCTATCGGAGAGCGAACTAAAAAAATCCGTTGAAAGCAAAAATTAATTTTCACAAGATTTTTTAAAGATACTGCACAATTGCCATTAAAATATTCATTGTTGTTAATTAACGAACTTTTAGCAGACATTATTTCTTCACAAGGTTAATTCTCCCAGTCAAGTTTTCCTATGAAGACGAAGTTGTAGAAAAATTTGAGGTTGTTCTGTAAGCAATTTGCTCTCCAGGGCATTTGATGCTCAAAAACGTACTGAATACATGAAAGATCGTTGACAATTTCCTCACCATTTCACTGGCCAATTGCATTAGAAAGGTTTGGACACTTGGATTTGTAAAAAAAAAAAAAACAAGCTTAACATAACTTGGAACCTAACCAGCTTGAAATAATCTCTATCTAACAAAATCTAATGTACAGCTAGTGTAACAAAACACCTTCCTAAAGTAACCTAACCTTATCAAGCTAACTTAATACTCACCCCGCAGTGCGTCACTACAAATAAATTGCATTTATTGCCCGAAAGAGGGATAATATCCGATCACTGATGTGATAAAACTTAATATGATTGTGATTCACTTTAATCATCCGAAATATCATGACAATAAATTATGGTGTGTGTGTGTCGCAGCATTCGCAAAATGCTAGTCACGTCAGTCGTTCGCTACCCCGTGCCATTTTTCTGTCCAAGGTTCGCCTCTTTTGGTGCTAAATTACCTCATAAAAACAACAATAAATTATGGTGTGTGTGTGTCGCAGCATTCGCAAAATGCTAGTCACGTCAGTCGTTCGCTACCCCGTGCCATTTTTCTGTCCAAGGTTCGCCTCTTTTGGTGCTAAATTACCTCATAAAACTGCTCCGGATTATGACACATCTCACCATGTTTGGTTCGCCTGGCGCAAATGAAATTTGGATCAAATACTGTATATTTAATGTGCTGTATAAATTTTGGGTGGGCAGTCAACTTATAATTATATACTCGAAAATTGTTTGAACCAGACACAGGACATGCCGCGGATTTTTATTATTTTTTGAGCGTAAGAACAAAAAAGAATTGGTCTAGTGGTGCATTTGAGGACTTCATGCTTTGACAAGAGCGACGGAGGGGGAATTATTGAATTATGAAGAAAGCGAAACATGTTTTCCGGTTGATGGCTGACGGAGGCACCTGGTGGGCGGGCAATTTTCTATCTTCAGTTTTTCCCGCACTCGTTTTGCCACCAGGAGGTCCGGTATAAAATCAACGATCCCAAGATGCACACCAAGGGCGGCACGCTGGAGAATACGGTGAACGGCGGGCGGGCCCGGAGCCACGGGCACATCCATTCCCATACGCACGCCCACGCGCACGCACACGCCCACTCGTCGCTCGTGCACGGCCCGATTGGCAGTCACGGCGCCCTCGGCCCGCATTCCCACCACACGCTGCCCGCGCATGGCGTGGACCATTATGGCCGCGCCCGGCGCGAGCAGGAGTACCCCGATGACGACATCGAGGCGCCGCCTCCGGGCAGTGCACCTCCTGTGCCCGGCCCACCGCCTCCTGGACCTGTCCAGGTATGACATCTTGCCAATGTGATAACTCTGAACTCTGAATAACCGGGGCCCGGAAACGAGGCACCGCGGGATACCTTGGAATTGAGCGGCTTCATTTACCTCAAGTTTGACGAACTATCCGTGCTCATAAACTTCGAAATTTGACATAATAATATCTGCGATACCGTAGAATTCAAGGTTATTCTTGCTATTCTATTTTCACAACATTGCTTCGAAGTTTTCAACATTGCACAAACCTAATTCAACTGATTTTAGATTGGATTCCTTTTTATTTATTTTTTCAATGAGTCAAGCATTTCCATGAGTTACTCAAGTCCAGAATAATGCAGACCTAAACCTTTAAAAAATTGAAAACCTTCATAACCTTCTACAAGACACGACCTTCTTTTTCACTTAATTGTGAAAAAATACGAAAATTGAAAATACTGAGTAAATAAGGTCGTTCGATTAATTTTCAATAAAGCAAATTTACAATTATTGGGACAAGTTGAATTATTTCCTTGTTCCGGTGCTTCATGATGCCGAAGACGACGTGAACTCCGAATGAATTAATTTATACTGGGATATCTTAATTAATCTTGCCGTCTTTTTTGCGCCCTCGGTTAGGTCACTGCAGCGGCCATCTTACCACATCACAACAAGGACCTCAACAAGCTCTATGGCCTGACCCCGAGTGATATCGACAAATACTCTCGCATCGTGTTCCCCGTCTGCTTCGTGTGCTTCAACCTCATGTACTGGATCATCTACCTGCACATCAGCGATTTCGTGGTCGACGACCTCGTTTTCCTCAACCCCGAGTGAAAGCCGTTCATCTTTCAAATCTTTTGCGAACAGGTTTCGCTCCTGTGCGCGCGCCCATGTTTGCTCAACGGTCTCATTCGTCACGTATTCGCGACGTGCTGGAAGAAAAGGTTATTGCTAGAAAGAGACAGAGAGACAAGAAAAAGGACGAAAAGGAAAGAGACGTGGTTCTATGAGTAGATGAACCAACGAGAGAGAGAGAAAAAAAAGATTTGATTATGAGTTTTCCTCTGGAAGAAGGAAATCGTAGATTACCGATTTATTTTCAAAAAGAAAAAGGAAACGGTTTTTATATACAAGTGGGGGTGTTAACCGGCTCGCATACTTACACGGCATTGATCCTTGCGACAAAGATTACCTTTTCGGGCTTGTGAAAAAGAAAAGAAGAACCAAATATAGAGAAGAAATGTTCCTCTGCATTTCTTAATCCGCATCAGCAAATTGGAAAGCATTTTCTTATTTTTTTCCCAGTAAGTAATACAAAGTTTTAGAGGGTTTTCTTGTCTCAAAATGTGCTGTTGAGTAACTTGAAGCTTCGAACTATTGTAGAACATGTTTTTTACAATACTGTATTTTCAACTATATCTGTATGATCACGAACACTTTTTAACATTACCTAAACAATAGTCCGTTTTCTCAATAAAGTTACTTCTTAAATTAAAACGGCTGAGAAATATTTCATGGAACTTGTCCTTTCGATAAATATAATTAATTTTCAGTCGCGTGCGTAAAAGCCTTTCACCTCCAAGAAATTTCTGCTGAAGATTTTAATTTTTCCAACGCTAAAAAATTGAAGCAAAGTTGTTTGGATTTCCTTTGCTGATGTTTGCTGATGAGGATTCAAGCGACTACAGATGGAATAAAAATTTGGTGCTGCGTAAACACTAGCTCCCTTGAAAGATACATAAAGTTGAGTGTGATTTTTTGCCCCGTTGGGCGAATGAAAGATTTCCAGGATCTTCATTCAATTTTTTTAATGCCATATCGGAGGCACACTTGTACGCATTAAAAAAGAAATGCTAGGAAAATCAGCTCGCTTTCTCCCCGTAAGCAAATATTTCCCCATTCGTCTGGACTTTCAGAGAGTTTTGAAAATAGGGAATGAAAACTGTTCGGTAGTTGTTGATGAAAGAAAGGAGGAGAAGGTGGAGAAAAAGGCACACGAGTTGCTGTGATTCAGTTCAGCGGAAGCTGTTTTTTTTTCGCGAAAAAGGGGGTAAATTCGGAAGAAGAGTGGGAAAAAAGAGGGGGTGAAAATGCTGTGTTCATCGGAGCAAACGTTTCTTCGTCTGAGACACTCACGTTTTGTATGAAAGACAGACTTTGAAGGCTTAGAATAGACTGATATTCTCTCTTCGTTTCGCTGAAGTGAGGCAAGAGCTTCAATGATTTCTTCCCCGTTATTTTTCTTTACGTTCGGCTGAAAGAATTTGAGTTGATACGTTTTTTTTTCTTTTCAATATTGCGAATGAGGCTCAAGAGAATTTTTTCTTGATTGATACTCTCGATGCTCAACTGATTGTATGCGAGTGACTTTTTCCTGAGCATAGGTGGTTTGTTCAATGCTCTTCTTCGGCTCTAACCTTCGTGGATGATTAAAACATCGCCACCTTTTTCCAACAAATTATCCAAGAATTTTATTTATCCTCTCGTTTGAACTGATTCGAGCCTGAAATCCAGAAGTTACCATCATTTTTGGTTCTGTATCCATTAAAGTATATTTTCGAAGATTTTTGCACAGAACTCGGACATAGTTTCAATGTAAAAAATATATATACGGTAAAAATACTTCAAATATGAATCTTTCATGTGCGCTCTACAGAAATTGCGCTTCTGTTTCACACACAAAATTTGTATACACTGCTCTGCCCGCGATCCAAATTGGAAGTGTCTCATCCAAATTCAGTTTAGTACATTTCAGTGGATTCTAAAATTATTCAGAGCGCGCAGATCAACAAAATTGCAATTCTAGATGATTAAAAATGACAATTCAAATGAGTCTTATATGAACCTTGTTATTCCCCGCGCACAGGAGCAAACCAAGAAATGGTACATCGAAAATGTTTTCAGTGTTCGAATTTAAGCGTGGTATAAAACAGCTAAAATCTTCCAACAAGACGGTACATAAAAAATCTGGAGATCCTGAGCTTTTCAGAAATGTTCGCGAGGATTTTTTGAAAATGTGTTGCTCAATGAGATTTTCGGAAACTTCAGGTCATTTTATGTCAATGAATAATCCAGAAATTTCAACACCCAGCCAACGACATCTGAGCATTCGACGATAAATTAAAATTCCAATGCGTACAGGGAAATTTCAAATCATGATTTTAACGACACATATTGTCACAACCACGCACATCAATGACTCAATGCTCTTGAACAACTAGCATTCAAATTCATTCCAAACGACGACACAATTAAGGGTATGGAATAAGGTGAGAGAAGATGCTTGTGACCGAAAAGATTTACTTCTCGTTCTTCTTGAGCGGAAACCTCATTGAAAGGCACTTGAACCGGATTTGTTGGTTCAAACACGAGCCACTTCGGGAATCCTGTCATAGTTCGTACCTGATCCCTTAGCTATTTCCATCACTGCTTTTGTGGTTGTGCCGATAAATAAAACGAAGCCAAAGAGCATGTAAAAAAACGATGCAACAAGCAAGATTTTTGATCTCCTCTTCTCGGGCCAAAATCCTTTCTTGTCCGGGTCTTCTTGGACAACGTTGAACAAGCAAAGACAATACTCTCGATGCTCAACTGATTGTATGCGAGTGACTTTTTCCTGAGCATAGGTGGTTTGTTCAATGCTCTTCTTCGGCTCTAACCTTCGTGGATGATTAAAACATCGCCACCTTTTTCCAACAAATCATCCAAGAATTTTATTTATCCTTTCGTTTGAACTGATTCGAGCCTGAAATCCAGAAGTTATCATTTTTGGTTCTGTATCCATTAAAGTATATTTTCGAAGATTTTTGCACAGAACTCGGACATAGTTCCAATGTAAAAAATATATATACGGTAAAAATACTTCAAATGTGAATCTTTCATGTGCTCTCTACATAAATTGCGTTTCTGCTTCACATACAAAATTTGTATACACTGCTCTGCACGCGATCCAAATTGGAAGTGTCTCATCCAAATTCAGTTTAGTACATTTCAGTGGATTCTAAGATTATTCAGAGCGCGCAGATCAACAAAATCGCAATTCTAGATGATTAAAAAAGGCAATTTAAATGATTCTTATATGAACCTTGTTATTCCCCGCGCACAGGAGCAAACCAAGAAATTGTTCATCGAAAATTTTTTCTGTGTTCAAATTTAAGCGTGGTATAAAATCCAACAGCTAAAATTTTCCAACGAGACGGTATATAAAAAATCTGGAGATCCTGAGCTTTTCAGAAATGTTCGCGAAGATTTCTTTAATATGTGTTGCTCAATAAGATTTTGGGAAACTTTAGGTCATTTTATGTCAATGAATAATCCTGAAATTTCAACACCCAGCCAACGACATCTGAGCATTCGACGATAAATTAAAATTCCAATGCGTACAGGGAAATTTCAAATCGTGATTTTAACGACACATATTGTCACAACCACGCACATCAATGACTCAATGCTCTTGAACAACTAGCATTCAAATTCATTCCAAACGACGACACAATTAGGGGTATGGAATAAGGTGAGAGAAGATGCTTGTGACCGAAAAGATTTACTTCTCGTTCTTCTTGAGCGGAAACCTCATTGAAAGGCACTTGAACCTGATTTGTTGGTTCAAACACGAGCCACTTCGGGAATCCTGTCATAGTTCGTACCTGATCCCTTAGCTATTTCCATCACTGCTTTTGTGGTTGTGCCAATAAATAAAACGAAGCCAAAGAGCATGTAAAAAAACGATGCAACAAGCAAGATTTTTGATCTCCTCTTCTCGGGCCAAAATCCTTTCTTGTCCGGGTCTTCTTGGACAACGTTGAACAAGCAAAGACCTGAACAAAGAAATTATCACTGAAGATGAGATGACAAAAGAAGCATCCACGTCACAGTTCAAAATTGAACAGACGGTAAGCTAATCTTCCTTTATAGGAATTGAAACAAGCTACGGTCCTTTAAAATAAGACCTAAAGCACAAATAAGACAGAGCTCAAAAATAAGGCTTAAACCCAAAAATACGGACTGAACCAAAAATAATGCCTAACCCAAAAACGTAAACCTTTCTCCTTTCTTGGGCTAGGCAGCATCATTATGATTTTTATACCTCAAAGTGAGATACCATACTCAAGTTCCACGCACTCTCATGGACCACCAGTCTGAATTTGCGAACTGTTGTGCACAAGAGCACAGAAGTAAACAAAAATCTGGATTGAGCAGCACAGCCTAAGCTGGGAAAAGTCTGACATTTTCACCTTTTGTTTAAAATGTTGACGGAAAATAACAAAAAATCCCCACTGCATGGCATTTTTTCTGCATTCAATCCATAGGATTAACATTGAAGGATTAAAAAAAATACAGAAGGTTTTTTTTTCCCAGATTTTCCCCAACTTCGGCTGATCAGCCCAGGCTGCACTTCAGTGACCTTTGGTCAAGCCAAAATGTACCTTTGTGAAAAAGAACTCCTGCCCCACCATGGGATGGAAATGTACATAATACTGTAATACAGAATGCTACCACCCTCAATAAGGGTTAAAAAAGGCACCACTCCAAGATTTTTGGGACACAAATTGGATAAAGAACGGATCCCAGCAAAAGACCTGCGCCATAGTTTTCTGGGGGAATTCCATAATCGTTCATTCGATTTTATAGTGAGCTCATGAAAGGGAATTCAATTTGACAAATGATAATGCGAAAAAAAATCAGGATAACGAGTGAAATCCATAAAACTCGGATCAGCAAGTTCATCAATCATTCGAAAATTATTTTTAAATTCAGAGTATTTGTTACCTTTCCCCAGCACTAATGCAAATGCGTTAATCCACTATCCAAATATAATCATCGAAGCTTTTCGATATGTTCCCCTTCCTCTCGACTCCAAACTAACCAAACTAATCTTCAAAGTCTCAAAAATCTCCGGCGATGGTCTACATTTCCTTTGCTACTTGGAAATCTCGAGTCAACGGATATCTCTATATACAAGCCGTGAAAAAACTAAATAAATGAGTAAAATTAAGGATGTGACCTGGAAAGAAAAAGATGATGAGGCCAGCCAACCCGCCAATCATACGAATGGCAACAGTGATGTTAGGAACAAATGCTGCAATACACGTAGAGGCAAGCAGCCACAGGGCACTGATGACCACTCTCCGGATGAGTTCCGGTCTTCCTACGGTTGATTCCTTGGGAATGCGAAACGCTTCCAGGTAAAGTATCCCCATAGCTTCCCTGTAAAACAAAAAATATAGAGAAAACTGGGTATTTTTCCCTCATAAACTGTTAAAATACGTTGGCTCACGTGATTCGAACAATTATCAACAGATATGAAACCAAGTTATGTGACGCTAGGTTGATCAAGATTGTTTCGACAGGTCAGAATATACTCATTGAAAATCCCATCAAGAATAATTCTGTGAAATTTAAAAAATTTTGTGATGCAGTATTCATTATAAGAATTTTTCATTCTCGGAAAAATGGCTGACTTTCAATGAGAACTATGAACAGTGGTTCTAGAAGCAATGAAATCGAATTTCAGTTCAGTAATTTTAACTTATGAATGATGTCTCATTCTTTTCCTTTCCTCTTCGGTGCTTTTTTCTTTTACATTTCTTCTTCTTTAATTAAATTAACTGACTCTGAGTCCTTCGGATTGGAATCCCTCCGCTCCATGAACGAACGCGAGTAGTTTCCAAATACGACCTTTAAAATGGGAAATCTCGCCCAAACTAACAAACTCCTCTTAATAAGAGAATCTAGAGACTCGAGTTCGTTGTTAGGTGAGGCTACTTCACTTTTCCCTGTTATTTGACGTTTTTAAAATTCATGTAAGCATATGTGGTACCTTCCACAGAAGCAGAGCATCGGATACGTGGCAACCTGCGCCACGGCGATTGCCACACTCAAAAGCAGGACTTCGATCCGGGAAGCGTCGTAACCGGAAGTGATGTTATGCGGGGTATTGATGCCAAAGGTGAGGACCCCAAAGGTGCCAGCAAGAGTGTATGTGATGGTGACGAACGTCATGATAAACGCTACTATCCCAATGTGGGTCTTGAAGTCGCGACCGCGGAGACACGAGTAGATGGGAATACTGCTCAAGTGGCACTGGTACCCGAAACACATTGTTGGGACCAGCATGATAACGTCGGACCAGTGGTTTGGCGATGTTGGGATCTCGGGGTTCGTCTTCACGACGAAAAACTGCACCACGATCAGCAGCGTCATGTAGATGACAGAGGCTGTGCCGAAAAAACTTGAGGGACACGCGAGTGAACAGATCAGTGTGTGTCTCTCGCGCAAAACTCGTCATGCTAGAGAAGTTGATACAATCTTTATTTTCATATAAGACTCACTAGATTTTGTTACGAGATTCATTTTACATTTAATGGAATCTCTTCTTTTCTTTAAATATTACACATGACTGCTTTGCGCTATGAGAAATGCAGGCGCGAAGACAACTTGCCGGTGAGGAAAATTAACTGCGAGAACAAAAGAAAAAGGTTAAAATTTCGCAGGGGAAGAAAATGAATGCAAGGAAGAGTTGGAGTTGAATATTTAATGGCGTAAATATTCCCGGAAAAAAATCACAGAAATAGTGGATATAACATTGAATGCTTCTTGAAGAAAAGTCAGGATGTGAAAAAACATAAGTTTTTATGAGCTGAAATTACTTTTACACCTATGCACAATACAGTAAAGTAATATTGATGTTTGCTTTGAAGCCTTTACCTGTGCAGTGTGGAAAATAAAATCGGAATTAAGGGTGACTGCCTGTAAATTTTCTTCTTTGTCATCGTCTCATTGAATTTTTTTTTCGAGCATTTTCTCGTGATGATGATAAATATTTTCGGTTGATATGTGCATGTGAAACGCGATATCTCTTCAGCATGAGGAATATTTTCCCTTACGTTATTCAAAATGCAATCAAACAAATGCTGAGATTTTCAGTTAAAAGACACAAATGATCAGATTACTGGTTTCAGATTTATGATGTGAGTTGAATCTACAACCTGCAAAACTTTCAAGAAATTGGATGCGATATAAGGGCGTATCATATTCCGAAGAAAATAGTCTTACTTGCGCGCTGATATATGCCCTCAAACAATATTGACCTGATATCAGGTGAGCCTTGAAATCAAGGTCGAGTAATTACTTGAGTCAACATTTTAACAACTCTGAAAAATAATCTATCATGAACCCTGAACAGCAGAAGAAAAACATACCTTGCATATTTGATGAACTCCATTTTTTTCGGGAAAACGAACGGAGCAACGAATACTACAGCGGTCCAGAATATCGTGAATTTCCGATTGCTGTACCAATGGGTATCGAAATCAGAGCCAAGGAACGCCAGGAAAACTGCAACACACAGAAATTTCGATTCCCGTCCAAATTCCCGACCACGAAATTTTAAAATTCAAAAATTCAACCTCCTTACGGTTGTCACTCTGGTCTCCGAGAATGATTTGGAAAGTGACACAAGCACCGAACGTGTATAAAACGATGACGACGGCAGCGATAACTTTACAAGCTCTGCCGCAATAGGACATGCATTCATGATAGGTGTTTTTCTTGGTCTTGTCAGAACAGTAGGCCAAGATCACGTGCGGTGGGGAGGCCAAAAATCCGAAAATCTGCGCATAAAATGAGAGACGATTCCAGCGGACTTTGTGCATATAGTCAGGTATATATGCGCAATATGTCCGATGTTTACTGCGCGATCTGGAATGCCGCCCGTTCATGCAATTACAATTTCTTCACATCATCGATTTGATTCTTTATTAACATTTTTAACATATATACAGAAGCATCCTGCGAAAATCGTCAATATTCTACAGTCAGTAGCATTCAGACAAATATATTATACTGTATAAATCTGCAACGAATATCACATCGGCAAAAACTAATCGTTCACCCGGAAAGAAAACTAAAGGTGCAGTGTTCCCTCAAATCATGCCAAAATTCGAAACTAAGCGCATTCTCAGTTTCAGTCATTCATTATTTCGGAGTAATCGGACGTACTTTCACATACAACTTATTGCGAAAAAATATTCTGCACAAAATGTCTGAAATTTATAGAATACAGAATTATACATCATACGAAGTTCTGGATCAATCATCTTTCCTACACAGGTGCAAGTTATGGATTGATTGCTAAAAGATAGGTGACTTTTTACCACGTTTTTATGAGGTAATTTAGCACCAAAAGAGGCGAACCTTGGACAGAAAAATGGCACGGGGTAGCGAACGACTGACGTGACTAGCATTTTGCGAATGCTGCGACACACACACACCATAATTTATTGTCATGATATTTCGGATGATTAAAGTGAATCACAATCATATTAAGTCTTATAACATCAGTGTTCGGAATTTCGGATATTATCCCTCTTTCAGGCAATAAATGCAATTTATTTGCAGTGACGCACTGCGGGGTGAGTATTAAGTTAGGTTGATAAGGTTAGGTTACTTCAGGAAGGTGTTTTGTTACACTAGCTGTACAGTATATTTTGTTAGATAGAGATTATTTCAAACTGGTTAGGTTTCAAGTTATGTTAAGCTTGTTTTTTTTATCCAAGTTTCCAAACCTTTCTAATGCGATTGGCCAGTGAAACGGTGAGGAAATTGTCAACGATCATTCATGTATTCAGTACGGTTGTGAACACCAAATTTCCTGGAGAGCAAATTGTTTACAGAACAACCTAAAGTTTTTCTATAACTTCGTCTTCAGAAGAAAACTTGACTGGGAGAACTACCCATGTGAAGAAATAATTTCTGCTAACAATTTTATAATTAGCAAAAATTACTATTTTAATGGCAATGATGTAGTATCGTCAAAAAATCTTGTGAAAATTTATTTTTGCTTTCAACATATTTGTTTTTAGTTCGCTGTCCGGTAGCTACAATTTTATTTGAGCTCATAAATAATTCATTAATAAAAATTATTTTTTCTTGGTGTTTTAGTGGTTTTTTTTT
>CAJPEX010000339.1:68194-117845 GCA_905338405.1 Notodromas monacha
CAAGTTGATTTCAAGAATTCTGAGGGGGAAACTGGGCCACAAAAAAAAAAAAAGCTGCAGGAAGGGTGCCTCATCTGTTGAGTGTATAGCAAAACTCTGCCAGGGTAAATTTTGCAAAAATTGAAAAAAATTGTCAAACTGGGCTGATTTTTTTGTGTGCCAAAGAATATGGTTGCCCTAAAGAATAATTTTTTTTCAGCTCGATTAGACACCATCTTCATTTTCATTCCGAGAACTTTTGTTAGAACCCTCGTATAATGCTGATGAACTGCTTCTTTTTTCTTTTTTTTTCTTATAGGTTAGGTGTAGGATAAATTTCATAATGGTTTTGTTTCGTGATTTTAACATTAAAGGACGCAAGAAATATGACGAAATAGTTAGTATCCTTCTCCTAAATATCACCAGCTGTGCTTGAGTCACGTGAGGTATAGGAACCAATGGTTCAATGCGAAAGAAAAGATTGCATTCTTAGTCTTAGGCCTCATCTTACTTATATACCGTCAAATACTTTTAACGTTTTTAAAACAACAAAGAAAAATAAAACGCTGCACTCGACTCACCCACTGGAATGTCAAACCAATGGCAACTCCACCAGCAACCTTGTAAGCGTATGGGAAGTTGAGAATCCCGGAACCCAACGCAGTATTGATGAACAAGGAAATGGAACCCGGGATGTTATTGGTTCCCGCGAACTCGTATTCGCCGGAACCATTTCCCCGTTTAGCCTCATCATCCTCTCCTTCAAGCCCTTCTTTCCCTTCTTGACTGGGTCTCACTTCAGAATCCAACCCATCCTTGGATCCTCGATCCGTAGGCGAATCCGACTTTAATCCTTCCGCCATGAAGGAAAGCTGGTCAGCGGAATCGGTAATTTATTTAATACCTCCACCACATTGGCTCGCATAAAGCCAGATTTCACTCCGCCACGGGAATTGATAAAAGAGATTAATAACTGGAAAATGCTGTAGAAGAATCTGCGAAGGTCTTGACCAACACTGGGGAGCTTTAGAAATTGAATACGGCAGATTATCCTCCTTTTTGCGCAGAAAACGTGCGCTGTAATGTCTGTGGGAAAAATCAGATCATCTGGATATAGATATCTATTTTTTGCAAAATGTCCGTGGAAACGGGGACGAATTATTTCTTTGCTTCATTATATCAGGGAAGAGTCAAAACTTTCTCACCGTTTCGAATGAAAAAAGTCAATCACACTCATGATAACAAATAAACTCATTAAAATCTCTGATCACAGTGGAGCGAAGAAGTATCATCCAGCCTTTACACTGCTAAGTTTTCGCAATTTGTTAGAAGGGAGGAAGTGAATAATTTGACGCTTGTTTTAAAAGAATTGTGTCCAGAGAATTCCCGCAAGGAAATCTCATGAGTTCTCACTTTTATTTCAACTGAGCAGGATACTCAAGAAACGCTGAAAACATTGAATCACTTCTCATGCGGTGGTGATTTCAGGATCAAGATTCCTTCCTGCTGTTGACTATTTCGTAGACGGATTTCATCGTGGTGCCGACGAACAAAATTATGCCGAAAAAGACGTAGAACACTGCCAAAATCCAGAATGCCGGCAATATTCTACCAGAAATCCCGACGGATGTCAGTGCATCTCGTTTTTGTTGCAAAACGAAAATCAAGCATAAACCTGAGAAAAACAAGAATTTCTTTGCAAAACGTAAACTTTACCAGTATTTGTGTTCATTTGCTCACCGGGGAAAAAGAAAATCAGCAGAGCAGCTAATCCTCCAACAGCGCGAATGCTAACGGTGACGTTTGGCACAAATATTGCTAAAATTGTTGTCGTTAGCAGCCAAATACTGCTCAGAATTATTCTGTACCAGAATTCTTCCTTCGAGCTCAGATCATTTCTGTCTTTGTTGATTGATGTGAGCAGTAAATTTCTCGCAGCTTCCCTAAATAAAAAGGGCGATAAATAATCAAGTTCAGGAGTAAAACTTGGTGAAAGGTAGATTTAATTTTGTTTATCTGTGGCGTATAACTAGACGCACAGGTTATACGAACAAGATCTTGAGTCTGTTTTCAGCAGAGAATGCCACAAAAGCGAAAAAGAAAGGAGTCGAGAAATGTCTCATGAGAAAGAAAAAACACGGAAGAAATACCACCGAAGATCGAAATTTAATTTTTAAGAAAATTCCAAAATTACGAATGCAATTGAGAATAGATCATTCTGATTAATTTCCACGTCTTGAGCTCTCAACAAACGATAGGGAATTAGCCAAATAAAGACAAAATGAATGAACCTCAGGATAACGATAAAAGCATCATGAAAATAAATTACTGTAATTATAAAACATAAAAAAATAAAGGACGAAGCGTCGGTCAATTAGCTGGTATATCCATTACATGCGATTTACTGTGTATGCGTCTGATTTGATTGATTCATGCATTCCGGATTCAGAAATTCTTAATTTTTCAATCACTAGGGGATTTGAATTCGAGTTGTTAGAGATCCAAGAGTATTTATAGGGCAATATTGACGGCAACTTGGATAACCGAAGTTCAGTTCCATGTATAATAACATAATCGTATTTTGTATGTCTTTCAAATCATCCTTCGTGGCCCTGCGAAAGATATCATAAATATGCTTTCGTTTCATGTTTAATATCCGAACTGTCACCTTCCACAGAAGCAAATTAGCGGATAGGTGGCAATCTGTGCCAAGAAGATGGCGGCGTTTAGCGTGATTACTTCAGGCCTTTTTGCGTCGTAACCCCGGGAAATGTCGTGATTTACTTTGGAGCCAAAGGTTAACAGACCGAAAATTCCAGCCATTGCGTAAATGATTGTCACGAAAATAAACACTAGCCCGACAATGGTCCCGTACTTCAGCAAAGTCCGGTTTTGCAGACCGGCGTAAATTGGAACACTTCCCATATGGCACTATACGGAAAAAAAATCGAACTGAAATCAAAGGTCAGCATGAAACAGCATTGCGTTAATCGGCATAAAATTAAGATCTTTTTAAAATTGAAACTAAATAAAATGTGTTGTCGAATCCACATGCAACAATTGATCACACCTTGATGCGGGGCAGCCATAATCCAGCAGTAAAGGATAAAAATTGCGCAATCTGAAAATCTATCCTGAGTTTTTCTTAATGAATGTGGTCTCGAGTTTCAACTGAATAGAAGCAGATATAAAATTTATTAACGTATTTATAATTATCAGTAAGATTTTTGCGATTTTCATCAATTAACCGGGAGCTGTAAGCATCCAACTGCTGTAGTTGATTTTAATATCATTGTACTCATCGAAACTTTGAGAAATTCTTTCTTTCTTCATTTCAAAGCAATATGAGCAAATATATTCAAGACACATATATTCAGCAAATATATTCTTGCATTTGAATGATAGGTTACAATTATTAATTCAATGCTTTCAATATGGGAGGAATTAGGCCACATTAGTATTTTAAACAGATATTTTTGGCAAAAAACTGAGGTTATTAATTAGTCCAGTAAGTACGAGTACTGATGGGAAATCGATGCTAATCTGCTCTCAGGGACATAAGCAAAATGTTCTTTACAAAATCGTAGCTACAGTTTTCTTATTCCAAGGTATAAAGGTGCTACGTTATTTTGATGACGAGAAATCGCTTCTCAGAGACGTCCCTGTCTGGGTTTCTCCTTTTTTAAGCTTAGAAAAACCAACAGAAAAAAATACGAAATTGCTCCATTTGGCGAGGAAATAGATAAGTTTTCATTTTTTAAATACTGTACCGTACTGCACATAAATTAAAAATGTCATATGTGTATTTATAATGGTGAAAAATCGAAAGAAAAACCTGATATGCGAAACAAATTGTCGGGATGAGAAATATGATGTCAGAAATTTTTTCTGGTTTTGTCGGCACCGGCCCAGATTCATTTTCCGTCGCTAGGTACTCAATAACGATCAACACCGCCAAGTACGTCACGGCAAAAGTACCTAAAAAACTATAAAATCAAAATCCTGTATGTCACAATCTTTTTGCGTGTCAGTGCGTAGTTTTCACGTCAGCTTTTTTTCAATCACACCGCACCTGACATATTTGATAAATTCAATCTTCTTCGGAAAAATGAACGGCGCAATGAGCAAGATGGAGGTCACTGCTAAAATGAAGGCTCGGTGCGTGTACCAGTACTTATGGAAATCGGTGCCCAGAAACGCTTCAAAAACTGAACTGAGATTATTAATTTTTTCATCTTGTGTGTCACTCAAGGGATCTAATCCTGAAATACGCACTGTTGTCTGCTTGCGTGACAATCGTGATTTGGTAAGTCGTGCAGACTCCGAAGGCGAAGAGCATGATGACTATTGCTGCCAAAACGCTCCATAGCTTTCCGCACACAGAAATGACCTCGTGATATGTCGAACGCCGGACTTGATCCGCGCAAAATGCCAGTATCAATTGCGGAGGATATGCCAATAAACCAAATATCTGTAAAGATAAGAAAAATAAAAGAACGCACTTATTCCTCACCTATTCATCTCAGCCTTTGATCGGATGAACTGGTCCAGATTAATGCACAAATACCTCTACTGTATTTTACCCAAATTGAAAGCTTTTGGAATTTGAAAGGGAAGTGTGTATTGGATTTGAAAGACGCCATCAGCGAAAATTTCGAAGTGAACGAAACATTGTAGACCAATATTCGAACATTTCCCAAACAGTTTTAAGATATCAACTTGGAAACAATAAATTAATTGAAATATAATAACATTAACTTCAATCATTTTTTTATTTATATACTGTATACTTGCATGTGATGTTATGACGAGTTACAGCAGCAGACCTTTGGAAAATATAAATATCCTATATAATTGAAACTTCTCATGTGATATCTTCAAAGGGTTATTTGAGGGAGTTCGCGTCGTGCAAGGATTTTCCTGTTACAATATGTGACTTGTAACAATTTTCGAGAAGCCAGGAGAATATGTTGGTATTTCGATGTGACATGTCAGAATTTTTCAAGATTTTGTCAAAATATTTCCAGTACCGTATTTATTTGATGGAAAGGAGAAGAGAGAATAAATGTGTTCTTCAATTACCTAATTTAAGCTTTCTTTCCCCAGTTCCACAAACCCCTTGGATAAAACAAAAAAATAAGTTTGGTCTTCTAACTCTTCTTTCGCCAGACTAGACTTTTTAAAAATCCACGAAATTCGCGCTGAATTATTTTTTATGTTTATGGAAAAAATATTATTTCTTCCATTCGAGAACTGATTTGCTTGCATTTTCTTCATAATTCTGGCATAAATATTGTGGAAATTTAATCTGAAATTATGAAAATGCTGTATTACCATGACAAATGGGAATAGCCTTTGCCAGACTGACTGTCTGCAGATAAATTAATGTGAGAAGAACTACGACAGCCCGCTCATACTTAAACCAGTACAGTACATGGCAAATCTCTTCAAGGTTACTCTCTTGAAACTTTCCACGTTTTTATGCCAGCTCGTAAAAAAATAAAAGATAAACATTCAAGGAATTAAATGAATCGGATGAATAAACCTCAATTCGATTTGTTTTGTGATGGTACCGTTTACCCAATTGAACAGTTGGGGGACATTTCTGTATAAACATTAGCTAAATTTTTAGACCGAATCTTTTCGCTCGAATGTATAACGGCGTCGTAGGATAATTCCGAAATTCTCTTCTTTTCTTTTACTTCAAATATAATAAAGATTGAAAACAGTTTTCCAGTCGAGTCATGAACGTTTCTCGAATAAGGTTGAGAGATAAATGCTCGGATTTCCTCTCCATCGCTGCAGAAAATCTGTATACAGTACAGTAATTTGAGCGCGTTGCAGCTGGAGTAACAGATGTGCTTTTCTACGGAACAATGAATCAGAATACGTGGGATGAAGATTGTGTACAGTTTGTTAAATTGAATGATTTTTCATTCGAATGACTTGCCAGTTGAATGCCTAGCGCACTCGCGATCCCACCAGCCATTTTGTAAGCGTAAGGAAAATTGATTATTCCGGCTCCCAGGGCCTCATTAATGAACAAAACTGCGGAGCCGACCGAGTTATTTGTGCCAGGGCCATCAAAGGAAGAATTGTCGTCGTCTGTTTTCAACGACGTCTCGTCTGAAAATTCTTCAAGGATAGTGTCAGGGTTGCTTGTAAAATGGGATCCCGATTTGAATGACTCTTCGTGATGAGCAATTGACGCTGTTCGGCTTTCTTCGGTCTGGATTCCCATCGAATCAAAATTACTTGAGCACGTAATATTCCGTAGCGTTTTCAGCAACTGTTTGTCGGAAGAAAAATATCTTCAAGAGTTTCTCATTTAACGGATAAAGGCGGTTGGCAGAATTTTGGCTTGCTTTTTTATGTTCGTGAAGGTGTTCATCCAGATGAATTTCATGAAGAGAGAGAATCCAAGATTTACAGTACTTGTATTTCTTGTTTATTTTAAAAATATGTAAATACTGTACATGTTTATCATGCATTATTAATAATACAGATTTAATGACGATAGAGTCTCAGTCTCTCAGATATCCTGAATTTATCTCTATGTGCATATTTGGTACCTAATATGCATACGCTACAGTTTGGTATATATTTTGTTACGAAACACATGATATGGATAAATTCTCTCTACATTACAATGAAATGGGAACTAATCCGATGAACCAAGAAAAAATGTATTGCACCCAGAATTTTGTTGTAGAGAACCCATACAATATGGGGAGAACCATTCTAACATAGTTTTCTACTCACCACCATTAACTTTCACCCTTTTCATCTAAGGGGCTATTCACTTACACCCCCTTCAGAAGGAAATTAATGAGTGACTTTATGGATAACATATGTGGTTGAGTAGGAATTTCATGCTGAAATTGGTTTTTAATCTATTAGAGAGACAATATAATGTCTAATTGAAACCCAGAATAACCTAATCTAAGGTTTTCTATTTATTTAAAATGTATTTTATAATATGCGCCATCTCTCTTTCTCCCCTAAAGAGCATAAAAGTCTTCCCAGAATAAACACCCTAAAAGCCTAAATCGTTGCAGTTAGTCACTCACTGCAAGCCGCTGCTGGTGGCTGTGGGACAGAGTGGCCGTATTAATCTCGGCGTGAAAGATGTTGCCCCGAGTTTAACGGCTTTCAAAGTGGAAGGTGGCGTCACGATGCCGGACGAATGTGAGACGCGCGAGGTATTATTCGTGTGTCGTTGGCTTAGATCAGGAACCTCCTTTGAGTGCCGTCAGATCGTGTAACTTATTTTCCAAAGAAGAAGAAATGCACGTGATTTGCAGGCGTTATCGCCTCATGCTTCGTATCCCCAGAAGTTTTCAATGGCGTTAGTCCTATTCGAACGAATCAGCCGTGATTTGTGCCTTGTATGAGGACGCCACTTACGCGAAAACGCTTTGCCTAAACCTAGGTTCCGTGCAAGTCCGGGTTTGATTTTTGTGTTGCGGTGTTTTTCAGGTAAGTTTCCCAAGAAAGCATGATGCTGAAATATTCATGATTGTCGATCGACGTTTCATTTTTCAGGGTTTTCGTGAATCGTCGTACAAGCATTTCTTCACGATTTCGTCGTTTTTTAGAGCTTTTGTTCAGTAGCTCCAGGTGTGTTTCTCAGGGCTAACGACGGAGAAAGCACATCTCTCATGAATGTGTGGTTTTTTTCTTCCTTAGATTTCGGTAAAATGTTTCGAGTAGGATCTTCGGTTCTACCCGGTCGCTCATCCCTGTTCAGATACCAAATTGCATCGTTATCTACTTCTAATGTCAAGTTCGCCGACCAGAAGGATTCATCACAGTCATCATCTAATAAATCATACATCGGCTTAGCTGTAGGAGCTGCTGGATTAGCTACCATCGGATATTTGTATTCCAGTCGAAACAAGGGATCATCGTCTCCATCTAAAATTTCGATCACTGGACTTACGGATGACACCTTACCGCTCCGCCCGAAGTTTCCCAATTTATTGGAGAATATCAACTTACCAGAAAAAGTGCCTTATCTGCTGATTGGTGGTGGAACTGCTTCATTTGCTGCGTTTCGCGCCATTAAGTCAAACGACCCGAAAGCGAAAGTCCTAGTCGTTACGGATGAACCGTTCAAACCATACATGCGACCTCCGCTCTCCAAAGAACTATGGTTTGGCGATGACGCGGCGTCTCTCAAAAATCTCATGTTCAAGCAATGGAACGGCAAAGAACGATCGATTTACTTCGAACAACCAGATTTCTACTGTAAACCAGAAGAATTGATTGAAAAGGAAAATGGCGGTGTTGCTGTTGCTACGAGCGCGAAAGTCGTCAAAGTGAATGTCCATGAACGTCGTGCCTACCTCAGCAATGGCAAAGAAATTGAGTACGATAAATGTTTGATTGCTACAGGCGGTCAGCCGAAAAATCTAGCTGTTTTTGAAAACGCTGAGAGGAAACTACAAGATCGCGTGATGCTTTTCCGTAACATCTCAGATTTTCAATATCTGTCGGAGGTTGTGAAGAAAGTGAAATCGGTTACCATCATCGGAGGAGGTTTCCTTGGTTCCGAGCTTGCTTGTGCACTTGGCCGTCTAGCCAAAGATAAGAAGTATAAGGTTGAAATTAACCAAGTGTTTCCTGAAAAAGGAAACATGGCGAAAGTGCTTCCTGAGTATTTAAGTTCCTGGACGACTGCAAAAGTGAAGCGCGAAGGAGTGAACGTAGTATCCAACTCTCATGTAACGACAGCGAAATTGGAAGATGGGAAAAAAGTAGTTCTCGGTCTTAATGACGGATCTCAGTTGAAAACCGACTTTGTTATTGTAGCCGTCGGTCTTAAACCAAATGATGACCTTGCGTACACATCAGGATTGGAGCTGGACGACGTTTTCGGTGGATATCGTGTCAATGCTGAGCTTGAAGCTAGGTCAAATCTGTGGGTGGCTGGGGATGCAGCCTGTTTCTTTGACGTAAAACTTGGTCGTCGTCGCGTGGAACATCATGATCATGCCGTGGTCTCCGGTCGATTGGCCGGCGAGAACATGACTGGAGCTCGCAAACCTTACTGGCATCAGTCCATGTTTTGGTCAGACCTTGGACCAGATGTTGGTTATGAAGCAATAGGAATCGTGGACTCGTCACTACCTACGTTTGGGGTTTTTGCCAAAGCCACATCTGCTGATTCTCCGCAAGCAATCGTGGAAGCGACAGGGGAAAGCATTCGTTCAGAAACGGAAGAAAAAGCGACAGAAGCTGCTCTACACACAGTTTCGAACCCTGTGGATATTGGTGCGATGCACGACCCGCAACCTGGAGAAGATTATGGCAAAGGTGTGATTTTCTACCTGCGGAACAACATCATCGTGGGCATGGTTTTGTGGAACGTGTTCAACAAGATGCCGATAGCGCGTCGTGTATTAAAGGAAGGCAAGTCATTCGAAGACTTGAATGAAGTCGCAAAACTGTTCAACATCCACGGGACCGAATGAGATGACTTTGTTTCCATTTCGAGATGCGAGAACCTTGGGAATCCACGTAGCTTTGCGGTGGCCGTATTGTGATTTTATCTCGATACCTGTGCAAACTAGTTTCTTTTTTTTTTTTTTTTAGAACAAACTCTTACTGAATCTATTGAGACCGTTTTCTTTCTCCTCCATGAATTTGCTTCTATCGAACGTGCAAACTCTTGTAGCTCAAATTTTTATTCATTTATTTTTCATGTATGAGACTTTTCTTTTCTTTTGTGGTTACATCAAAACCGACGCTCGTGGCCAGGATCGCTGAGATCGAATATAGTTTTGTTTCGGGGTGTTTTTTTTCTCATGATGAAATGTGTTCGAAACCATTTGTTCTCGTGGCTTTTCTGGGATCTTGAATTGATATATTTCCGTCAATCCTCAAGGTGATATATATGCATTGAATAATGCTAGATCACATACAGAATGACCTCAAATTGCTGTCAATTGAAAGCAAGAAAAAATTCCCGTTGATCAAAGAGGTGAGTGATTTTTGTGTGGATATTTCTTGTGTGGTTAATGATTACTCCAAATTATGCAGAGTGCTGAGGAAGCCCAATTGACGCTTCGCAATGGCCTCGCAACGAAAGCCACGATTGCCCAGATGTCCAGTCAGATCTTATTCCCGCTCGTGCAGGGTTGTGAAACAAAAGATCCTAAAATTGTGCACATGTGCCTTAGCACCATTCAAAAGCTGATTTTGGCCAAGGTTTGAATTCTGTTTCTTTATGGGCTAATTTGTGTGAAAAAAAATTTATTTTATGATTTAGGGTGTGGATAAGAAAGGTGGTGAACACATCATTGACTGTTTATGGCTTCTGATGGAAAATGGCGTTGAGGAAGTCAAATTGCTTCAGACGGCTACGCTCCTCGTCACTTCAGGTCTCACTGTACAAGGATATACATTAGCCAAGGTTTGTCTTTACCCTTGAATGTTAAAAATTGTCGTGCAATATACAGTATGTGTTTTCAGTTGTGGTACTGTGATGAAATTTCATATGTACTCCATTATTTTTTTTTCTAGTGTCTCGTACTGTGCTTCAGATTGCACTTCACGAAGGATCCAACCACCTCACACACGGCAGCAGCCACGGTTCAGCAATTGATTTCTCATGTCTTCGAAAGAGTTGTTGTTGAGGATGGGAAGTTTGAGGATAAATCTGGTTCCATGTCAGACAATGATTTGGAAACCCTCAAATCCGTATCCGAGCATCCCCCGACAGGACTTCGACCATCCGCAGCAGACGCGTTTCTGCTGTTTCAGGATTTAATTTTGCTCATCAACGGCGAACGCCCGCATTGGCTCAGAGGCCTCAACGAAATGACCCGCACTTTCGGTCTCGAATTGATCGAATCGATCTTGACAGATTTTGCGTCGGTTTTCAGCGTGGTAAGAAGTCTTGATTATTCTTTTTTTTTTATGAAGTGAACGATTAAACTTTTTTTTAGTGCCTTGAGGCTGAAGCTTGAAAAATGTTCAACGAGTAATTTCTACGCTCAAATTGTTAAATACATTTCGTGAGAATTAACGTTTTGATTTATCTAGGATGAGAATCAAGGATTCCACAATAATTTTGGTCCTTTTTTTTCGGATATCATGCATACAAGTTAATTTAGTTGGGAAAAGCTATTCGTATTGAAATAATTCTGCCAATTTTTTCATCTTCATTTAGCTCTACCAGTTGGATGTATGCTGCCGATTTAATGTAGGTTTCTCGCGCAAGATGAAAAATTATTTAATATATTTTAATGTACTGTATTTTACTTCATGTGCAATGATAATTTGGTAACACCCATACAACAGAAATTGAAATTATGTATTCGAAGCGCCGTGAGATTCATGGGTTTTCTTTTTTACTTCACAGCATCCGGAATTTGCTTTCCTTTTGAAGGAGAGAGTCTGCGCGTTGGTTATCAAATTGTTCTCACCAAATGTGAAATTTCGGCTTCAGACGAATCCTGCCCTAATGTCTCCGCAGTCTCAGCCAGATCGAGGGTGGAGTGCAGGTTCTGCTGGTACCCTGGATAAGCCTCATTTTCCAGTTGCAATGCGCCTGCTGAGGCTAGTGTCCGTCCTTGTTACGAAGTACTATGAATTGCTCGTGAGTTTTCTTTCGTGTTCATGTATTTCTCTATGTTGATACATCACGGTATATGCAGTACTGTTTTGAATTTTTATCACATTTTTCAGGCTACACAATGCGAAATTTTCTTGTCGTTGATCATGAAATTTCTGGATCCTGACAAGCCTGCATGGCAGAGGGCACTGGCTCTGGAAGTGCTGCACAAGTTGGTTGTTCAACCGCAACTGTTGAAGGTGTTCTGTGAATCGTACGATATGAAGCCCAATGCGACTAATATTTTTCAAGATATGATGAATTCTATGGCAGCATACGTCCAAAGCTTGTTCATGAAGCAAATGGGAGCATTTGGGAGTCCTGTCGGTAAGTGCGACGACGCGCATTTCGATACTCAAGGGATGACGTGTGATATATTATTATGTGGAACAGGAAAATTAGTTATGAAATGTGGAATTATTTGATGATTCAGGTGCTCAAGGATTGTCGTCGCCGTCGCAATCTGTGGTTGGAAGTCTGATTGCGTCAGGTCAGCCGGGATTCTTATTTCGTGGAGTGTGTCTGCCCGTGGGCAAGGGTCTCATCAGTAGCCAGCCGAAGGCATTGTTGTGAGAAGATATTTTCGCCTTGTAATTCCCTCATCACCCATCATTCTCCTCTCTTAGCCCGAAAAGTTATCGATTTCTGAGTCAAAGACAGCGTCTTCGTAATGCTTGTAAAAAGAACGAGAAAAGCCGTAATCCCTAATTTCATATATTTCTTCAGCTTGGAAATGCTAGACAAGACGGACTCTCCTCAGAATATTGCGGAAGGTTACGGTATCACCCTCGCTTTTGGCTGTTTGATGGAAACGGTGCGCTCCTTGAATGCTGTGATTGGTGGAGACTATATTAGCTCTCCAATTGATACTGAGAAATCGGGAAGTCATTCCAGCCAAACTCAACTGCAAATACAACTGATAAAGTCTTCGAGTGCTGGGCTGCTGTCTGCTCTCCAATTTCTTCTTCGTGCGAGGTAATTTTTGGAAGCGTTGGATCACATTCGTTTGCTGTGGGGATTATTTATTGTGTTCTGAAATGCAGTGTCGATGATGCGCTTACGGAACAAATTCTTCAAGCTATGCAGCAGTACGCATGGATGTGCGGTACTTCGGGAGTGAATGACACTAGGGATGACTTCGTTCGAGCTATTTGTCGGTCATGTTTCCCTCCGTCCTATAATTTGTCTGTCTTAATGTGTCCTGGATCTCCAAAAGCTCTTCAACGAGGTAACTAATGACATTTGTGATAATTCTGAACTTTTTCAAAGTTGTATTCATATCGCAGAATTCCCAGTAACTCTTTCTTGCATTTTCAGGATCGTCAGTGACTCGAACCTCGTCAGTACCGGGAATACTGTCACCTTCCGATGGATCACTTTCTGCCGCAGGAACTGACGGTGAACCTCAACAACAAGTGGTTGCAGTTGGCCCCCCTTTGAATACTACTGCACTCATAGGAAGTAAGTTATGGTTTTATGCCTCCAGTTGTGAGCTGTGTACTGTATATTGATTTTTTTTTCAACTATCGAAATTTTTATGTATTCTTGGAAGTTCATGAACCTTTATTCGTAGAATTTATTAGAGGGGAAGTGCCAAATTGAATCGTTGCATAATTTTTCCGTGTTTTTTTAGGTGTTTCCCAGTCTGGCCCTGTTATGCTAACAGCGAAAAACTTGCTCTGTATGAAAGGAGTTCTATCTTTTGCAAATGCTCATGGGAAAATTTTGGACAACGCGTGGCACGTAGTTCTTACTACACTTCAGGTGGAGTTTTTAAATTATTCGCACCCGTTCTTATCAATGCCTTGATCATTTTTTGAAATGGTATATTCAACTTGACTGGAATTTTGATGATTTCTCAGCATCTCGTGTGGATTTTGGGGCTTAAGCCAACAACCAGTGCATCCGCTCGTTCGACGAACATGGTCCCGGGAAATATTTCAGGCCAGACTTTATTTTCCGAATCTGTTCATCCCACTAATGCCACCAATGTCGGTATGGGTGGCGTGGTCATGAGTGCAGCAAGTGTTTCGGGAAACGAGCCTGTGCCATCATCTCATGTCACGAACGCCGTGGGAACTAATGCCGTGCTTACTACAGCAGTTTTGGCGGACATCCCTGTTCTATCATCAATGTTGAACCAGCTCTTTGAATCTAGTAGAAATTTGGACGAAGTTGCGCTTCACCATTTTATCGACGCGCTGTGCAAGTTGTCCGAAGAAGCCATGGAAATGGTGTCGCAATCAAACAGAGTAATGGTTATTGAAATTTTGGGATGTGTGGAATCTTGCTTCATGGATGGTTGACGTTTCCCAGGAGCCATCTTTGTTCGCTGCCGCAAAGCTGCTTGAAACTGGAATCGTCAACTTGAGCCGTGTTCAGATTTTGTGGAGGCCGGTTACCAGTCACCTTTTAGAAGTCAGCGCTCACGCGCATCCGAAGATGCGAGACTTCGGCGTCGAAGCCGTGACGCATTTGGTTCAAAACGCCTTGCAGTTTCCATATAATCCTCCATTGAAGGAGAATCAGGTTCGTTGAAGCCTAATTTGTTCGTATTTTATGTTTCTATGTCATTTTTGTTTATTTATATTTAGGAGCTGCAGACCATACTTCTGGCTCCATTGCTCCAGCTCCCATCCGACATGCATCCGGATGTTCGACAAAAGCAGCTGGAAGCTGTCCTGCAGATATTGCACTCTTCGGGAGAATCTCTGCACCATGCATGGCCCACGCTGCTGACCATTGTTGGCTCGATTCGCGAGTCGCACAGGTTTGTTGATTCTGAGAGTTTTATTTAACCTCATAGTTATTTATTCTTTTCTGACTATACTTTTTAATCGATCTATTAATAAATGTCGTAGCGTTATAAGAATAGGTTTTGGTTCTACGACTAAAAAAGTAGATGAACTCTTACATTTTCATCAATGCAGATATGAAAATTCGTTATTTTTTCAGTTCCTCTCCTCAACAAGTGTCTTGGTTAGAAATCCGAATTAAAAAAAAATGCAATTGTTGAAATTCAGCAGGGAAGGAGAGCAGCTGAGCTTCTGCGTGTTCTACAACTTTCTCAGTACGGTAGTTTTGAGAAAGAAAAGAGTCTTTTATTTGGAATTGTGGGATACCATTTATACCAAGCTCAAACTCACTCAACGTTGGCAAAGTAGTTTTCATTTCTGAAATTGTTGAACGGGAAAATCTTATTGGAAATCTGCAGTTTGAGGGTTTAAAGGAAGATCGTTGAAATACATACAGTACTGTATTTTATTTGTGCTGAATCATGAGCTTGCGAAGTTTCCTAACATTGGTGGGAATAACATAAACCTTTTTTTTACTTTTCGGCACAATAATTTTTAAAATCTGAAAATATTTGCGTTTTTTTCAACAGAGGGCGTAATTTTTAGAATTTTATTCGATTTTTTTAACATCGGAAGTTAGCTAATGATTTTTTTCCTTTTTTCAGTGAGAATCTTGTGCGTACCGCCTTTCAGTGCCTGCATCTCGTTGTCAACGATTTTCTCACTGTGATGCCCGTTACCTGTCTTCCAATTTGTGTGGACACTGTCGCGAAGTTCGGAAACCAAACTCAGGAGTTGAATATTTCTCTAACTGCTATTGGACTGATCGTTAGTATCTTCGTTTTTTTATTTATTTACACTTTGTCTTTATTATATATGTGTTTGCATCATTCTAGTGGAACATATCGGACCATTTTTCCCAAAACCGGACGAAGCTAGAAAATTCTCTCTCGGAAAAAGACATATTGCTCCCTGCATTCCCTGACGTGCCTTACATGCCTCCGCTGGACAAGTTGTGGATGCGGATTTATGCCCAATTAGGTTTGTATTTCCTGTTCAATCAGTTGACGCATGAACAAATGAATAACTTGTCTTTTCAGTATCGTAATCCGCTTCTCGGTTTCATTTTGTCGCGAAAGTTTTGCTGGTCTCGCTATTGTAACAGGGATATTAACGTTTGAATAATTATTTATTTCTTCCCGCCATGTTCTCCATTAGGTGACCTTTGTGTTGATTCTCGCCCAGCTGTGAGGAAATCTGCAAGCCAAACTTTGTTTTCGACAATTTCTGCTCACGGTCACTTCTTGAAGCCGGAAACGTGGAGGATTATGATTCTCCAAGTTTTATTTCCTCTGTTGGAAAGGGTGAGCGACACGTTGGATTCTGCTTCGTGTGACAAGGTCGAAATCGAAGGCGGTTCAAAGAGCATCCTCATTCATCATTCGAGGAATACTGCACAGAAGCAGTGGGCTGAGACGCAAGTCAGTCCTGTGACTGTCACCTTATTTCATAGAGGAGACCTAATAGTGTGGAAATTTTTCGTGAAAATTAGGTCATGAGCTTGAGCGGTGTAGCCCGAGTTTTCTTCTCGAAACGAGACGTGTTGTTCAGCCAGAGCAAATCGTCCGACTTCGTCACGGCCTGGAGCAGATTACTCGGGTTTATCGAGAAAGCAGCGTTTCATCATGATTCTGAGGTTAATTGGTGCTGTATAATACCAGTTTTCAGAAATCCTGAATCCTTAATTCTGCATTTTTATGTCTGAATGCTTTTCATTAGCTTAGGAGGTAGTCACAATTTTCTTGAAGAACTTGCGATGCTTAGTTATCTTCTTTTGACCTTAACATGCGTTTATTTCCAAACCATTATTTTGTTTTCCTCTTCGCTAGGTTTCTCTATCGGCTCTCAAGGCGTTTCACGAAATCGTGATGATTAAATCGATGGCTGGGAAAGATGAAAAGAAAGAAGACAACCCTGCAGTAGCGAAGTTTGATGCAGATTACATTGTGTCACCTGAAGGAAGAGTTGCTTGGAAAGAAGCGTGGGACGTCTGGTGCCGCATAGGACTGTTGGCAACTGGCCCTATCTGTCCTCAAAAGCCTTATCAACCTACTCAGAGTTTCCTGACTGCATTGATGCTAATATTCAAGGCTTTATTTCAATTAGTTCGTGAGGAGTGAGTACGGCTCATTTTTTCATGATGTCCAGGAAAAGTTCCAACTATTATACATTATTTGAACATCTTCAAATTTCTCTTGTACAGTATTGCACTTGAGTACGGTACTGTATATCAATTTTATTCAAGTACAATATTCCGCAAATTAATTATTCCTATTGAGTCAGTTGAATGGATTTCTTGACTAGTGATACACGGTGGAGGGTACTTCGGGGGAAAGGGGGAAACATTTAATATTTGAGATAATTCGAATTTCGATTTGTGTCTGGGATAAATGGTTTTATTGTCTTGTTTTTTTCAGCTTTTCTGAAAAAGATTTGCAGTGCCTTTGCGAAGTGATCGGCCAAGTTTTAACCATGCCCACATCAGCCTCTGGAGAAGATATGCTTTCATTGTTGGAACCCAATTCCCTCACCCCTCTCCAAGATGCGATTTTGAACGGACTCCAGCCTGTAACCGAGGTACAGTAGTCCGTCTTCTTTCTTCTTTTCAAGAAGCGTGATTGGTGAATTTGTATTTGTTTATTTAATCGCAGGAAGTGATGTCCAGTGACCGGTTGAAATCAATGTTACCACGACTTCATGAAGAGCTGCTCAGATTCGCCGCTGTCGGTTATTCTGAATCCGTGCGCGGGCAGGTAAATTTCACTTTCAGAACGAAATCTATCTACGATTTTGGAATTCTTTTTTTTTAAATGGGCGGTCTATTGCAACTTCTTTTTTTTCAGGGAGAAGGATCTAACACCGCCAATGTTGTAGTATTCTCGGAACGCGTGCTGCTTCTTGAGCTTGAACTTTATAAGAAAACTGCGCAGGAGCCCTCTGTGATCAACGGTCAAATCCTCGTCAAGATAGTGGAGGTAACGAGCAGCTTTTAACTTCTGAAATGGTCATCGCTTTTCTCGAGAATTCAATAGACTTCCTCTGGCAATCAGTCTTGATAGAGCGTATACAGTATCTTATCTTAGAACCTTCCTGTGCGGACGGAAAATTGAATTTTGGAATTATTCTACGAGCGTGGTTTATTTTATTTTTTTTTTTCGAGAAATTGGAAAAAAATTAAAATGAGGATTCGAAGCAGGGACTTGGAGCAGGGAAAAAATTTTTTTTCTCTGCTCCAGGCTGGTGCTCTGCTTCAGTGCTCCAGACACTTTTCAGGACCACTGACTTTTACAGTAAAATTATATAAGAATGAATTTTATTACTTTCTTTTTCAATAACATATTCTTCTTGGTCCAAGCAGTTGTTCCATAGGAGCAATGCTATAAAAAGTATATTATTACAAACTAATTTTCATCAATGATCTCATTAAATAGAATTTTTGCTTAGATTGTATATGTGCGCTATAGGCAATAAGGATTTTCAACAATTGGCACAACATAAGAAAACCTGATGTGAATGGGATGAAAAAATCATTGAAGCACAGTATATAAATTCTAATCTTTGTGAATTTCTATTCAGCTATAATATATAATATAGAGGCCCATATGGGCCAATACCTATATCAAAGAGGTTCTCTAAAAAAATCTATCTCAGTAAAAATGTTTATGGTCCCCAAAATTTTGATGTATAGACCAGTGTTCCCCAATCCATGGTCCACAGATCAGCGCCACTCTGCAGAAGCTTTTTGCCAGTCTGGGGTGCATTTTCCTCAGCATAATGCAAGGAAAGGAGCACTGAAATCTGCTATTTTTATCTGAAATTTCAGAAAGATAATTGCAGTTTGAGTTATATGACAAAAATTTTTTTGATTTCTTCCTATCAGAGCTTCAGACAAATTTTCACCTGCTGACATGAATTATTTTAATTTTATTCAAAGAAAGCTTTCTTCTAGCTGATTTTTCTAATTTTTTGAGGACATTCCACTGTACAGTAGCTGCTTCATTGGTTCTTGGCTTACTTTTTTCAATAAAGCAAAAACTTTCTAAGTACCACCCATGAAGTCTTTCAAGTAAAACATTTTTGAGTCTGCAACAATTATGAAACTGTGTCAGCATGCAGAAAATTTTCTGGAAGTGTGCCAGTCCACAACAAAAATTTTATGATCTGTGGGCTTAAAAAGGAGAACACTGGTACTGACTGAAGAGTATGAAATGTTCACCTGTACTGTAGTAGGGCAACCAGGGTTTTTCTCAACTCTCCAAACTGCTTCATTTGGTATCTTTATATATCACAAACTAACCAATTTTTCAGATTTAATTGAAAAATAAATACAAGTTAACCATGTGATAATTGTGTAGCACACAAGTATTCACATCTTTGAGGTTGTTGAAAAAAAAAAGGGATTCAGGATAACCCCTCTCAACGTGATAATAATTGAGAAACAAGGGGAAGAATGTTCATGGTTTGAGGACTTGATTGCCTTGGAGCAAGGGAGGTAGTTTTGTTGACTGGTGCCAGCCAAACAGTTGCATATGGTAGGGCTGGGGGTTCTCCCCCAATTTTTCAATTTTTATCTCAGTCCTTGAGCACAGATCAGCCAAAAATTATGCCTGCTCCAGGCTCCGCTTTGCTCCTGCTAAAATTGCTCTGATCCGGGCTCCGGCTCTGTTCCAAGTCCCTGATTCAAAGTGATTTGGAACTTGCTTACAAATCTGGCCCATTGCAGACTCTTCGTCGCCCCTTGAAACTGAAGTGGAACTGGGGTGTAATTGGCCCTTCGTGTTCGAAGCCATCTTGGCATGCTGCCCTCAACTTGTTGATAGCTGCTGTTGAAGTGGGTTTGCCGGTTGCGAGAAAACTTCATGGAACTAGTTCTGGAGCGGTTTTTGCCGAAATGTGGGATAAGCTCAGCGAATGCCTTCATGACTACCTTTTTACGCCAAGGTAAGATTCGTGCTGTAGTCATTGTGACTCTTTCAGGTGATTGTTACATTTCAGTAAGCCTTTTGTTATTCACTCTCCATTCATTATTTTTCGTGGCTTTTTCTCATATTCCTGGATTGTGGGGAATTTGTAGTGTTCCGCCTGGAGACTACAGCGCCGATAATGCATCCTTGGACGAAGAAATGGACTGCAAAGTTATTGAAGTACTTCGTGACGCCATTCTTTCTCATCCAACTTTCGTACCACGATCGTTTCTTCTAAGCGTGATGCTTTTGCTAAACAAAGGATCAATCCATTCGGCTCAGTCACTTGCCGGTAAGCTGTTACTTTTGTTTTTTGCTTCCCAAACATCATTAATTTCTATAATCGTCGTTGAAGAAAAAGAATTTTGCTACAATAAAATGAAGCAAAAGTCTTTTTTTTTATGAGGGACGTTTCTTTCTACAGTATTATTACTTATTATTTTACCACTGATGCTACTGTTGCTTTTCAGAGTTGGAGTCCGGACGACCACTCCGAGAGAAATTTGCGAAGGCTTGTTTCGATACGTTGCTTGAATTCTCACTTATACATCATCGAGAAGGAAGTGGCGATTCTCTTCCGGAGGATCTCGAACGTGGTATTCGAGCTGGAGAAGGGAAAGGTGATCCCTGTGGTAGCTCTAGTGTCACATCCAGAGTAGCTGTTGCATCTTTAGTGGAGAGGTTTAGAGAAATCTTGACTGAGCACTTACAGGAACTGCGACAGAAGGGCCGTCGTCCTTTGACGAAGTTCGTTCATGGCATTAAGTTGTGATTCAGCGAAATATTTATTTTTGATTTTCTTCCATCGTCTGTATTTTAGACAAAGAGTTGCAGAAGTTTCCTTTGTTCTTCGGTCGGTGTCGACTCTGATTGCATCGTTGCGCAAATTGAAAAGTGAAAATCAAAAAGGTATTGCAAGTGCTTTTTACCCATCGAATTTTCAGGGAGCCGATTTACTAAATCTTGGTTTTTTTTTTTTTTTTTTTTTTTTTTTTTTTTTTTTGTTTTTTTTTTTTTTTTTTTTTTTTTTTTTTTTCAGGAAGAGAAGCCACGTGGAATCAACTAATCGGGCTTTACCCGCTGCTGGTCGAGTGTATACCTGCTTCGTCATGTTCACAGATAAGTGAACCATTGCAGGAAGCATTGCAGCAGTATAAAGACCTTCTTAGACCACCCAACGTTTCCGCGAGCCCGACTTCTTCGGGTTTGAGTTTGCGGGGTGTTTCGTTGTTCAACGGCTTGTGAAGTCGCACATCTTGATTTTTTTTAACGCTTTATTTCCAATGCGAAACAAGCCTACGTTGTCATTCGTGTTGATTTTGTTGTTGCGTCCATCTTTCAAACTCTCTTCGGAGGCTGAGGGGCATCGGGATTCTATTAGGACACTGCGAAGTTTTCAAAGCACTCGCGAATATTGTGATACTTTTTGGGGGAAATTATTGAACGGCGCGCTGCGCATGTTGAGGTTCTTGGATAACCAATAAATAATTTGCTACATTCCTCGAACTTGGAATCAGTGGATTCTTGGAATGCTTCTCCCGATTGATCGATCAAACTTCTTCGGAATTAAACAAGGTCAATGCTAGTTTGTTAGGTGTAATGCAGTATTTAATGCGCGAAGTTTTTCTCATAAAAGCTTTCTAACAACCTTCTAAGAAAGGCTTACTGGAATTTAAAATAGGGAATTACCAGATTAATTCAAGATAATTGCGTTGTACCTGAATTTATCGTCTGTAAATTAATTTTCCTTGTCTCAGCTTTATTGCGACTTGAATTCCATCGTTCGTTACCAGCGTTGATGTGAGCAAATTCAATTTGTGTTTTATTATTATTTTTTTTGGAAAATGCTTTTATTTCCGTATGTTAATTTTGGGAACCAACATTACGGGATTCAGTGGGTGATGGAAGAGCTGTATTTATGATTCATGGTTAGAGCGCGTTTTATTTTGTCGTACCGCACCTTCAGCGAATGACGGAGAATGATTTTAACAGGTGCACCTGAAATGGAATCCGTGAGTTCAGCAAAAAATCAAGCTTCGTGCATTTTTTTATTGCTTCATTAAGTTTGATTACCGTGCGGAAGCATTTTTTTCAACAGGCGGGGTAATTTAATGTGAAGGGCTTCGGTCTCGAAGGTGGTTTTCTGAGAACGGCGACGTGTTCCGTGTGAGTACTAATTCTTCTGTATTATTTTCATACGTTGAATCAATGTAGATTTGCTTATTTTCTCTGTATTCAGGTTTTTGTGACAACTTGATTTATTTCACTTCTTGACATGAAGCGAAATTGTGTGAAGACACGGTCTTAAATGCTTGAATTCCGTTTTATCTTGCCCTGAGGAATTCTCTCATTTCCGGTGACTTAGCTCTATTTAAATGCATACGTTCAACTGTTATTTCACGTATGTGTTGAGGTAAGAGAAATTTTCATGGTTTCTGCTTGCTCATGATACTTCAGACGATGCAGACGGAATCTATCTTATCTCTCCTGTATTTTAAAGGCGCGAAGGTTAATCTGTTGAACTTATTTCGATTTATCATTAAAATTTTCTTATTTCTGGTCGAGAGTGCATCCACAACTCTTGATCTTTCGTTCTTTAATTTTGTGGCTTATATTTAGGTAATCGGAGGTACCAATATGGATTTTGACGCGGTCTTCGAATACATCTTGGTGAACTATCGTTGGTTGTTTGTATGCTGTTTCTTGTTGCCGCTCTCCGTGTTTTACGACGCTTTCTTCTATTTCCGGAGCAAAGTTATTTTCTTATTGAGCACCGCACCGAAACAGCACGAAAAACGAGCGAGAGACATTCAACGGCAGGTTAGTTCAGAATTCTCCGTTGAGGTCGCGAATTATCGTGACATTTTTTAATGTTGATCTCATATTCAAAAAATCATTTTTTGACGCCGGAAATGGTCCAGATTTTTAAGAAAAAGTTCATGATAAAAGCAAAAAAGTACAGTACTTCAATGCGATTCCGTCGATTTTCGTACACGCAAATAACCTTGATGCGAATGAGCTTCGATCTTCCGGTGTGACACTAACTGGCAAATGTGATAGTCAAACATTTTTTAGCTGGACTTAAATTGTAATGAACTGGGCAAGAAAATTCTTATCGCAAGTAATGAATGGACGTTCGATTTATGTACGGTATGTGCTAAAATATTGCAGACATCCTCCGCAAAAATAAATAAATGAATTAAATAAGAATTCCAGGAGGCCATTTCTGCAAGATATGAGTCTGCTACGTCTGAAGCTTCGACTGCGTGTGTTAATTTTTATTTATTTATTTATGACTGAGATCGAATCAACGTGCAATTTTAGATCAAAGAATGGAAGAACAAAAATTCGGATGTTGGTATGTGCACTGGTCGTCCAACATGGCAAACAATCAGTTTCCGCAGGGGAAAATACAAAAATAATCTTCATCGGATCTCAATTAACCTGATGGATGTCCTTGATATCAACGTGGAGAAACGAGTGAGTGAACGCACGTGTTAGTTCGCGGATGCCACTTGAAGTGAATCGTTTTTCAGATCGGCGATAAGATTGTAACACGTGGAAATTTTCAATGTAAAATGCAATTTGAACTGTAAGACAACGTATTTTACCTTATCCTCATGTAAATGAACGTTCTTGCGCAAGAAAATGTTTTAAATTACACTACGAAGTAGGTTGGAAAAATGCCGAATGATTTTCTGAATGGAAAGTTTTGTGAGTTCGAGTTTTTTATGTTAAATGCTTTTGAAATTTTTATTATGAATTTTCTGAAATTTATTCAACTTCTTATTACATATTATTCTTATTAGTCTGTTATCGTTATGCCGAAAAAACATTTCTTTCATTTCAGACGGTTCGATGCGAACCTCTGGTCAGCATGGGACAGCTGACAGCTACGCTTGATCCACTGGGGTGGACAATTCCGATTGTTCCTGAATTAGACGATCTGACTATTGGTGCGTACATACGAAAAATTGTTCATACGGTACTTGGTTGAAGCGGCCTGTTTTTCTTCTTTTTTCATTGAGATTTCTGAGCTACCATGTTTACGAAAAATTTCTGAATTTTATGTGCTCTTCATTGGACTTTCGTCTGGGTGCACAGTAGCACTTAACTTATGAATATCTATTAAATAAATCTTTAATTTCCTGAGCTCTGAACACTTCATGTTGAAATTATCATTCTGTTTCCATTTTTCATAACGTCTAAGCTTACGCAAGTTTCATCGCTGCATAACACGCTTTACTCACAATATTACAGTTTTGGGTGGTTTTATTACCACAGAAGTACAATACAGTAATCCTGCGTTTGGTGCATAGCTAACGCAATTACGCAAGGATTAAGTATTCCGCATAATTCGCAACGGGTTTTATATTTTTTTTTAAATTCATGGAAAGGTGGACTCATCATGGGAACTGGAATCGAAACGTCTTCACATGTTCATGGACTCTTCCAGCATATTTGTGTCTCGTATGAAATCGCGCTTGCGGATGGCTCGGTCGTGACGTGTTCCAAGGTAAATCAATTTGTCAGTGGCATTCACTGGTTGGTACTCTACTGAAGTTCGATTACGCTCTCTCGGCCTTTTGCATAAAAATTATAACACTTTTGATTTTGTCTTCACGTCCATCGTAAAGCATACGACGTTTTCAGCGTTAAGTTTTTTTTTGAAAAATTTCGCTACTTATTTCTTTTTCTTCCTCATTGGTGAACTTTTCTCGCAAAATTTGTACTGAATCGGAGGGTTTTTTTTTTTATCTTTGAGAAAGTACATTTTTGAGATTTAGCTTTAACTACAGTGTTGATACTTATGGGAGCAGACTTTTCCATATTTTCATTGGATTGCATGCTTTTCGTGCTTTAGTATTCCGTTTCTAACTGAAGTATGGTCGCCTGAATGAAAATTAAACATGATATTATGATAGCATCAGGATCAAGTGCGAAAATTTGATCTCGAGGACTCGCATACCATATCTAGCTTTTTTTTTAATTTTGCTGGATACTGATATTATTCTTGTACCAGGACGAAAATCCTGATTTGTTTTTTGCTATTCCGTGGTCGTATGGAACTCTCGGATTCCTGGTTTCAGCCGAAATACGCATTATTCCTTCACAACGGTAGGTGAGGTGCGTTCATTCTATCATCGTCGTCTTTTCACATCTTTTAAAAATCAATCAGGTTCGTCCGTCTTGAATATCATCCTGCGTGTTCATTGGATCAGATGACTAAGAAATTTGCTGAAGAATCTTCGAAGACGGAAGAGAATGATTTCGTGGAAGGCATTGTTTTTGAGCAAGAGCTGGGTGTTGTCATGACGGGAAAGTTCAGCTCATTCGCTGAGCCAAATAAGGTAGGTTTTTTTAAGTTCATCGCGAACGCTTTTTTTAGTTCTTATGTTGCATTATTCCTTGCAGTTGAACCGAATTGGAAGGTGGTACAAACCATGGTTTTTCAAACATGTGGAAGAGAAGCTGAAAAGTCCTGGTGTCACCGTGGAATACATTCCGCTTCGGGATTATTACCATCGACATACACGTAGTATTTTCTGGGAATTGCAGGTAATTCTGCTGTGAAAGAATAATTGAAGTCCTCGGATTTTCTCTTCCGTGAAAATTAAATTTATGCTTTAGTGAAGCTTGCATGTTTTTGTTGGAGAAACTCTTACTCTGCGCACGAATCCTTATACAATTTTCAAAGCTCTGGAATGTTTTGAGAATATCTAAAACTATTTTTTTTTTCGGTTTATTTAGGATATCATACCGTTTGGAAACAATCCCGTATTCCGGTATGCTTGTGGTTGGATGGTTCCACCGAAGGTGTCTTTGCTCAAGCTCACACAGACTTCAGCTGTAAAACGGTTGTATGAAAACAATCATATCATTCAAGACATGTTAGTGCCGATGTATGCACTGAAGGATTCTATCCGGATGTTTCATCGAGAAGTCTCCGTAAGTTCGTTACTTCGACATGTCTAAAGCAGTATGGAATGATTGGAGTAACCGAGCTGTTTTTATACCTGTTCTGTTTTTTTATTTTTCCTGTCGCACGATGTGTTTTTGCCGTCATTTGAATTTTGATCATAAACAATTCAGTATTTCTGACAATGCATGAAATTATTCCGATTTGTATGTATTTTTTATTTATTTAAGGTGTACCCGATTTGGCTATGTCCTTTCAAACTACCTCCTGAGCCAGGAATGCTGTCCGGAAAATCCGAAATTCAAGAAATGTATGTGGATATTGGCATTTACGGTGTTCCGAAAGTTGCGAAATTCCATCCCGCCGATACTACCCGTAGAATTGAACAGTTCGTTCGGAAGAACCGCGGGTAAGTAAAGCTATTTTGAATTCGGATTTTCAAATTTTCCTTACTGAAGCTCGTGTTACAGTATATTAAACTATTTGTTTTATGCTGTTTCCCAAAAAAATTTTTCACAGATTCCAGATGCTTTATGCGGACTCTTATATGACAAAATCTGAGTTCCGGGAAATGTTTGATCATTCGCTGTACGATCGCATGAGGAAAGAATTGCAATGCACAAATGCATTTCCGGATGTATTTGACAAAGTCGGACGTCATGCCAGAGACTGAAGATGCGTTTTATAATCCCCTAATCATCAGCAACTGTCGACATTGCCCTGATTTATAAAGAATAAAAAGGAGAATTTGCCTCTGTTTCCAGTTTTTTTTTAGGAGTTGGATATACAGTATTTAGGAGTAAGCATTAGCTAAGTCGTAGAAATTTGATTTTAGTATGACTTGAATGTGAAATGAAGTGTTGAGAGACAGTAGTTCGCTGATTCATTACTCGTGTGATGTTGATTAGAATGAGCGTGAGAAACCATGATGTCATTTGTGAATAATGTATTTCCGCTTTGTCGAAGTATTCACTTCTTAAAATTGCGCTTTCGTTTGATTCAAGAAAAGAACATACCAAATCAATTGACTGACCAGTTATTTCCGTGATTCGACAGGTATGCTTTCATCGTTATCGTGACATGCATCTTCAAATTTCAAAAATATGGGAGGCAGGTGTAAATGCTGTGTTGCCGGGAAGGTTGATTAAGCAGTTTTTAGATAGAGCTTGGTTTCAAACTGAAAGCATTCTTCGCGTGGATGGATATACCCCATTTTTAATCGACGAAAATGTCAATGTCATCGGTAAGACTTCCATCGTCTTGATAGTCAAATTTTTTTATCCGTAAAGAGAACGTTTTTTTATTTTTTTTTCAGGAGTCGGAAAGGCAGCGTTGGAGATGACGGGTCCTCTGGCCAAAGCTTTGGGTTCGAATGTAGTTCATGGCGTCGTGAGTGTTCCCATGGGTTCGCTTCGTGGAGTTCCCCTCACGTGCTTCGGACCTCAATTTGAAATTTACGAAGGAGCAGCTAACAACCTACCGGATACCAATGCGTTCGAATCTGCAAAACGTATAAAAGCCTTCGCACAATCCTTGGATGATCGTCAAATTTTGATCTTGTTGCTCTCAGGTTTGGAATGACAACCGGAATACTTAACTACCTCCGGATAAGCAGCATCTTTTAATTTATACAGATTTTACTCAATTCCAGGTGGGGGATCTGCTTTGCTTGCATTACCAAGCCCGGGAATAACTTTGGAGGATGAATATCAACTGACTACTGAACTTTCAAAGCGTGGCGCAACGATTCAAGAAATGAACTGTGTTCGTCGCTGTATCTCTGAAATAAAAGGTGGAGGACTTAGTAAACTAGCGCATCCTGCAAGAACTATCGCCTTGATATTGTCCGATGTCATTGGGGATCCGCTGAAATTTATTGCGAGTGGACCAACGGTTGCCCTGACACCTGACGAATATGTTTTGGCGCTTGAAACATTGAACCGATTCCTACCTGAATCTTTGATTCCAGCGAGTGTTCTCGATCATCTAAAAAAAGCCATTGAGGAAACTCCGGTAGATGTCTGTCGGAATCCGTTGAATGTTATCATTGGTAGTAACAAAATTGCATTGGAAGCCTGCGCCTGTTTTGCAAGGATGAATGGAATTAATGCGGCGGTCGTCTCTACGCGTCTTTTCGGTGAAGTGCAGGTCGTCGCGACGTTTTTGGCTGATTTAGCGCGAATTATCGTAAGGAATGAGATTTCCTCAAAATTTGAATTTGTCAACATGGCTGTGCCGTTGGGTGTTCCGGAAGAAAACCTGATACATTTGTTTTCGCTTTTGAAAAATGGAACGAGGCCATTTTGTTTAATTTTTGGTGGTGAAACGACAGTTAATGTCAATGGACGAGGGACTGGAGGGCGGAACCAGGAGCTAGCTTTGCGATTTTCAAAGCTTACTGTAGGTCTTCCAGATAATTCGTGTGTTCTTCTCTCTGGTGGATCGGATGGGATTGATGGCCCAACCACTGCCGCTGGAGCATTTGGTTATCCAGGGCTGTGGCAGACTGCTTTACAAAGAGGCATTCCTGCAGAAAAGATGCTGCATGAAAATGATTCCAATGGATTTTATCAAAAGTTTGAAGATGGTGCTGATCTGCTTATCACAGGTCACACGGGTACGAATGTCATGGATATCATGCTTTTGATGATTGTGTAACCTTTGACAGAATAATTTTGATGAAGAATTTTCAAATGAAATATATATTTGATTTCCTTTGATACAAATGAGTGATTTTAATCAATTTGAATTGGTGAAATTTTACTACTGCCTGCTGGATACCTGCACAGCAAATGTTCTCGAAAATGTTCACTTGCACTTGTCATTTTGGAATTTATTTCTGTAATGGAACCCCTAACGAATTTTGGAGTCTTTCTTCTCAATGCACTACCTTTACAGGTGAATTGAATTCTTACTTGATGTTATACAGTAAAACCTCTAAGATGAACTTCAAGAGATCCAAATAAATTTTGCTGGTACTGCATGTTCCTATTTAAGGCAGCCAAGATGGGAGAGAGTGATATGAAGGCTTATACTGGTGCAGTTTTTGTCCCATCATTTTGCACTGGAGAAACAAGCCATTCAAAGATTTATAAAAATTATTGGACACTCAAAATTATAATTTCAAATTAATAAGATGCTGTCTTGGTTCATTGTCTGCTGAATAGGCCAGCTCGGTAAATATTAATGACAGAATGGACATCGGACAATCCTGAAATAAACTTCAGGCGCCCTGACCATTTACATAAAATCGATTTATATTCAAGCTCGGTGCTTAGTTAAATTTGGCTTCCTAATGAAATTCACACCTTCTGAATCTAAAACTATGGTGTTTTTGGTTCGATGGTCCGCATCAGCAGTCTCGTTTTGTGCATTTGTGAATAAAAATGAGTGTTCCTCACATATTTCAGTCTATCAATGTGGAATTCCACCTGATATAAAATCCTAATACTGTAGGTAAGTAAATTCTATGCAAGTGAGCGACAGATCGTGGTTCACGGAATGGAGACCATTGAATGCAGATCATATACTTTACGAGGAACGATTGCATTAAGCATGTGTAATCACACACAGTGCTGTACTCTAACCCTTTGGTTTTACTCAATTTGAGAGACTGATCACTGCGCGTGTGCTTTCACTGCTGAGGACGATAAATGGATGGTCCTATAAACACACATTTGAAGAACAGCAAATGTAGGAACATAGGTGGTCTTACAATTCTCCCACCGCAAATGCCTAAGCGGCCATTAGCATGATCGCCAACATGTGGATCCGAAAGTCGCGGGGAAAATCTATTGTGAAGTGTCCCGTATTGTCAGTTCAATCGTGTTACTGTCGTCCGAGGCGCGATACAGTAATTTACAGTACAGTATTGTAATTTAGTAACAGTACAGTATAAATCTGAATATCATTTTGACCGATCAAAACTTTGCAAATAGCCGCGTTAGCAAATACCGGCGATTGCCTCGCTTCGAGGATGTAGCATCTGCTCTACGGTGTGGGTTTTGTCTTTCGAAGTGAAGTGCTCAATTTGCGTTAGGTTTTTGCGAACTGCTGTGCTAAATTATGTGTTGCATACATTTACTTCTATGGAAGCCGGGAACCGAATTGTGTCAGAGTTGTCTATTTCAATCTTGATCCCCGTTTCTGTGTCGCGTTTGTTCTCGGTTTTGCAAACATTTTAAGCGCTAATTCCGTTGACAGGTAGTGTCTTTAAGCATGCCGAGAAGTACTAGAAAGCGAGGCTTGAATGATGCGTTCTCCTCTGCGGCGGAGCCTCCAGCTCCGAAGGTCACCTGTATCCAAGCTGCTTTGTGAGTTTCGGGCTTTTTCGTGCTGTTAGGATGTTCACAGATCGTATTTCATTCGGAATCTTTTAGTCAACGAGTTGCAAGAAGCGGTGATTTCAGTCAGAGAAGGTGCACAGCGTGGTTTCATGAGTATACATGTGGAGCAGGGACTTCTCTCGGTTCGTTAATGTTGCGCCAACTTGATGCGCAGCGTTTGGGCTCGAATCACAATTCTAACCTATTTTTATTATTGCAGGTCCCGACGGAATGGAAAAGTTTTGCCAAGATCTTGGAGTTGAGCCCGAAAATATTGTCATGCTTGTCCTGGCTTGGCAAATGAACGCTTCGCAAATGGGTTACTTTTCTGAGCCTGAATGGATCTTCGGATTATCACGACTTGGGTGTGATTCAATTACCAAACTTCGTGGAAGGTTGGGGTTTCTACGTGATATCTTGTCCGATCCCGAAAACTTCAAGTCGATTTACCGCTACGCTTTTGATTTCGCTCGTGTGAGTTACTTTCAATAAACTCGTGATCATGGCTGTGACATTTCGAACCTGAAATTTATTGCCTTCACAGAACAAGAATCAAAAGAATCTTGACCTTGACACTGCCAAGGGAATGATGGCATTACTACTGGCAAAGATATGGCCTCTGCATGAGCAGTTTCAACAGTTCCTGGACTTCCAGAAACATTATAAAGTCATCAACAGGGATCAGTGGTGCAACATCTTGGAATTCTCCCGATCCATAAAACCAGACCTCTCGAATTACGACGAAGACGGAGCATGTGAGTATACCCAGTTTTCATATTTTTTTACCCTCACTAATGATATTTCATTGATTTTTCAGGGCCAGTTTTATTGGATGAATTCGTAGCGTGGTTGAAGACTCAAGGCTGCTAACGTGGATCGACGTGAATATGATCCTCCTGTGAAAATCAACAACGCAGTTCGTTTCCTCTTTGTTTTTGGAAGCAGAAACATTTTCGTCATTGCATCCATGTCCTCGCATTCCACGAGCTTGGAGTTCTTTGAGCCCTAATCCATTTTTGGTGTTCGGCTCCATGGATCTGTGAATGCTTGTGGAAGAAGCGTGCAAGATGCAAGGAATGTGGATCCAAATGATGAATGGCTGTGAACGAATTCTTGGGTTTTCTCCGGCTTCGCGTATCCCTCATTGATGCTCCAGTATATTGCTTTACTTTCGTGTAGACGTTCTTCCGCTTTGGGTGATGAATCGCTGGTTACGCTTGAAGCCCTTCTTTAGAAGAGCTCTAAAGGAATGTGTCGGAGGATGTCGGGCTCTCATTATGTATTCCAGTTTTGTAACGTGTAGAATCGAATTTCTGAGAAATTTTGAATTTCGTTCATCGCTATCCGTTGAAAATGTGTCACAACGGTCATTCCCACCCGGGGTTTTAGCGACCGCGTAAGTGTAACTCGGAAGATTCGACCGCTGCGATGGATTTTCTTAATTCCGTGATAAACCCTTGAATTAAGGACAGATGATGCTAATATTGAATGCCCTCGCGTCGCATTAAGCCCGCTCGTTGTGTGATGATAACGCCCGAGCCATTGTACCATGTCTCGGCAGTTTTGAGTTTCGTATGTTTTTTCGTTTTATCTTGCTTGGATATTTGGCTTACTCCGGGGATCTTCTTGTTACGCGAGCAATGTAAGATGCGTATTGAAAGAAGCTTCGGAGCGACAAAACTTGTGGTTTTGTATTCAAGGTTGAATTTTCAAGGTTTTGCAGAAGAGTTGGTTCAAGAAAGATGAGTAACTTGAAGAGGAATTTCGAAGAATCCCAGTTTGATACTTGCTTTTACAGGTGAACTTGCTCTTTACAACGAAATTCAAAGGACCACAGAAAATTAGTTGCAGAGAGAATCGATGTAGAGAGAGTTCACTTTGGTGCCCTCTTATTTTATTGCTCAATCTTCCATGCGCTTGCTCTTCTGTGTCTTCCAAGATTTAAATGATACAAGGAATTTATTTTCAGTTCAACAAGCTTTTTACTTTTCCAGTTGGCGTCCAAATATGGCTCCACATGACGCAGGTCAGCGCGGTCATTATTTGGACGAAGAAAATACTGAGCTGGAGGGCCACAATGATTCTAGTGGTCCCTTCGTTGTGAGCTCCTCTGAGTATGCTGAAAATCGTGGAACAAGTGTTCTTGGTGGGGTATTTTTGATTATTAATGCGGCACTGGGTGCTGGCTTGCTGAATTTCCCGGAAGCGTATGCCAAAGCTGGCGGTGTAGGTGTTGCAATGGGAATACAGGTGCGTATTGAATTCAGTTGAATTATAACGATGTAATTGCTTCTCCGAGTGTTAGACGTCCCAGACTATGAGTGTGCATTTAACAACCGTTATCAAGCCAAATTCAATACGGGTTCAATTTTTTCCTTTCCCTCTCAGCATCTGATTTTTCTCAGACTTCGCAGATGTTATAACTGCTTCAAAGTAGAGCAAATTTTTGAAGTTCAGGGCGGATCAGTTCTATGATGAATATTTACAATCCAGCAAATATAAAGAAGTATTCGTTGGTTATTAACTATCAATAATATCAATGAAAACTACAAAAGCGAAAAAGCTGAGTTTGGACTCGCGCGGATTTCAATTGGATTGATTTTTATAATTGCACCATAATGTTGACCTTGTAACCGTCATATTTGTTTTGTGACTGATGAAGAAGTTCCCTTTAAAAAACCTGAGAAGAAAGGCGAGCTTTAAATTCGGCTTTCAATAAAAACTATGCAATTAAGACTATGACTACGAAGCTATGAAGGATTTACAGCTGAATTGGGGCTTAAATATGTACCTAATTTACTTCGACGTCGAAATTGTTTGAATTCGCTTCTTACGTATTTGTATTGTTCTGTCCATTGGAATTCCCGACGCATTGATGATTGATAATATGGAGATTTTCACTTCCTGTAATTTTCTGTTACTCTGCATTCCCCACACATCGTAGGGAAGAACGCAGCAATAAATTCATCGGGATAAGATTAGATGTACTGTACTGTATTGAGTGAGTTTTTAATGAAATTTTCCTTGTAGCCGCTTAAATTTTTTTGGCGAACTGTAACGGCCGCCTTGTAAACTTAAGAAAAGGTGTTTCTTCCGGTAAGAGATGCACACCATTTGATGAGTTTCACAAGATTTCTCGTCTACAGGTTGGTTTATTATTTTTCATTGGAGCATCGTTGCTGATTTTGGCGTGGTGCTCTGACTGTGGGGGATTCGTTTCAACTTACCAAGATGTTATGCGGATATGTGGAATCCACTGGCAACGTGCTGCTTCTATTTGCGTAATTTTATATTGTTACGGAACTTGCGTAACGTTTCTGATCATCATTGGGGACCAAAGCGATAGAGGTTTGTCCGTTTTGGCGCATAACGCTTCATTGTCAGGAGCTCTTGAATTTTTGTCTTCAGTTTTTGTATCCATTTGGGGCTTGGATTTTTGCCGATATTGGTACATGAAAAGGGAGTTCATCATTGTCGTGACGTCGTTCCTCTTCATTTTACCGCTTTGTTTTCCGAAGCGCATTGCGTTTTTGAAGTATGCGAGGTAAGTCTGGATTTTCGATCGCTTTCTTCATCGAAGTACACTCTTAATTCTTGCTGTATTACTCTCCGATTTTAGCTTCTTCGGAGTATTCGCTATATTTTATCTGAACTGCATTATCGCGTATAAATATTTTTCCGGAAATTTCGTGCCTGGCGAAATCGTCACTCGTCCGAAAGTATGGACCGATGTTTTCGCTGTCGTTCCTGTGATATGCTTTGGCTATCAGGTGAATCATCTTTCGTATTCTCTATGTTGAAGTTCTTTCTTCAATTTTACTTACAAGTACATTCCATTTTTTATTACTGCAAAATTCTCTTACAGTGCCACGTAAGCTGTGTACCGATTTATTCGTGTCTGGAGAAAAGAAGTCTCGGAACATTCGTGAAGTCGGTAATTTTAGCTCTGGGAATTTGTGCCATAACTTACTCGATTGCCGGTGTTTTGGGATACTTGATGTTCGGCGCAAGCGTGCCGAGTGACATTCTAGAAGCTTTTGACGCTCACGAGCCTCTTGTGCTTATTGGAATAATTTCACTTGCGTTGAAAATGTATACGACTTATCCGATCCTCCTCTTTTGCGGCAGGTGAGCATTTTACGGCTGGATTGCAGTCTTCTGTGATTTGAATGCGCAATTAGCTTCGTGCCTATGCGAGTAAAAGTTTGGAGCAACTTTAATTTTTCAGTAATTTAATGGTATCCTTTTTTTTATCGTCGAATCAATTATTGCTTGACCGTTTTTTGCGTCCTCTTAGTATCATGAGTCTAAATTAATTTTGATTTAGTCGTTTCGATTTCTCAGTTTTTATATTTTGCAGGGAAGCTGTTAACCAGTTGTTTTTGGAGTGTCGGAGATTCCAACACCCGACCCAATCTGCGAGAGGCGAGAAAACTAGGAGAATATCGATAGCTTCCGTGTGGTTTGCGACGACATTGATTGTAGCCGTCGTTGTGCCGACCATTACGACTGTGATAGATTTTCTCGGAAGTCTTGCCGCCATATTCATTTTCTTCTTTCCTGGTAAGCTTTCCGCGCCAGTTCTGATGAACATTTCGGTTCTGTTTCTTTAATTGAAACGAAGAAAAACTGTTGAGAAGCCTTCGTGCCCAGGCAAGTTCTCACAAAAAATATATTTTTGTAAGGTAACCGATGTACTAAGAATGGATGCACGGATTTCATTGAACATGATTCAGATATAGTCGTTTGAATGTTCACTGCGCATAGTAAAAGTCAGTGCTTTTCTTAGAATCTTGAATGAAAAGCCCCCATATGTATAAGAACATTTATGGTGTATTGTGGTGACGGATCAGCAGGAATTGGAGATGCTGAACGAGTCAACACTTCTCCCTCAGAAATCCTTTGTTATCCGTGATATTATAAACCTTTTTTGTTATTTTATAAGTTCGCATGCGCACCCACGGAAAACTCGAGATGACTCGGCGTCTAAAAACGTAATTTTTACTCAGTGACGATGCTTGTGATTCACTGAGACAATTTTTCATTGTAAAATATAGCGGGAACTTTTGCGAAGCATTATCAATTTATCACACTGACGCAGTAAATCTTCGTGCACTGTATATGAATAAATGATCTTTGTATAGTTGAAGAGGCGTTCAGTTGGTGACTACAATTTTTTTTCAGGTGTTTGTTTGCTGAAATTGACTCTGCAAGACTCAGACATGCAAAGGGACCAGTTGCGAAGAAAAACGCTTGCCCAACTGGTCCTGGGAACAGCCAGTGTTGGGCTTGGAGTTCTACTTTTCATGCTAGTTCTCCTGCAAACCATCATGGATCGATTCATCCATGGAGACGGGGAAAGTGCAGGTAGCCTTTGTGTGCTTTGAATTTGTGCCCATGAAGTTTGCATTTGTGACACTTACTTGAGAAAAAAGAAAGAATACGGGACTTGAACTGTAACTTGAAGATAAATTGAAGCCCTACATGAGTTCATTTTGTGCTGGTCCTGTAATGAAATTACCACGTGGCTGTGCCGTTGTTTTCTTGTCAGAAGCAATTAAAAAAAAAACTAGTCTGTCTCCATCCTGTGTCCAACAAGGAATTATTCTCTCGTTGTCCAGTGGGCCTCCACTTTATGACAGGGCTGATTAATGACAGTCTGCTGATATGAAAATTTGTCCCTCTTAATGATGGCAGACTTGGTATATGTTGGCCAGAGCCACCATCAGGCACATCACCAAAAAATTGAATTTGTGTAGCCTCCAAGATGGCATTTTAGGGTCGAAGGTTTAGGGGAATGAATTTCAGGTTTTTTTCCAAGTTCAGTGAAATATTGTGTACAGTAACTCTTCAATTGTTTTTTTTACTTTACTTTTCAAGTGCACTGTACAACTGTACAGTAACATTCTTCTGTAAGTTTTCATTTGTATGTCTTCATATTCTACAAAACACTGTATCTATGTTCTGTATTAAAAATGCTGTGTGCAATAATTACCTCAGTTTGTGAAGAGATGGCACCTAAGAAGGCAGCCAGAAAAGCAATTTTTAAAGTGAAACAAGTAATCCAAAAGAAAGAAGCTGGAGGCAAAGTGACAGAAATTGCAAGAGAATATGGTGTTGGGCACTCTACCATAAGCAACATCCTTGTACAGAAGGACAAAATCATGCAGTCTTGTGTTGCTAAGGAAGTTACAAGGATCAGTGGGAGAATTTCCCTCCTTGAAGAAATGGAGAAGCTCTTGGCCATCTGGATCAGTGAGAGGGAGTTGAAAAGAGGTATCTCCTCTACTGTGTCCACTTAACTGCGTGTCATGCAATCCAATGTTGTGCACCTGCAAGTCACCAAATGCTGGTTCCTCTCACTGCCAGCCAGGTCAGTAGCAGGCCTTCCCAATCTCCAGCTCACCACATGGGGTGCATGATAGGCAGTTCACCAGGTACCCACCTCTACAGCTATCATCATGAAGAAGGCCATTCTGGCTCATTCCAGATGGGTGTAAAGGAGAGGCAAGTGATGGCCATGGTCTAGTGGAGGCCATTGTCCAAATAGCCAAAGAAATCCACATGGAAGTGGAAGAGAGTGACATTGAAGAACAGAAGGGGGAACTCAGCACAGAGGAGCTGCAGTAGCCATTGCAACAAGATTCCAAGGAAGCCAAGCAAGAGCTTTCATCTGAAGATGAAGAGGAGGAGGAAGCCAGGATGCTCATCCCAACAGGTGTTATCAAGAAATGTTTGCACAAGTGGGAGAATTGTCAAGAGTTTTTGAACACTCATCACCTAGAGTAAGATGAAGTAAACAGGCATTGTGAACTTCCTGATGAAAAGTGCAGCCCTTCAGACAAATTCTCAGGAAGAGCCAGAGGCAGACTACCTGGGACAGTTACTTGGACATTTCCTCTCCACAGAGGCACAAACATGGATTTGGTGCAGGAGGGCAGCTGGAAATCACTTCATGTGGTTTTGAAGGCCAGTGAACTGCTAAAGAAGATGTGAAAACAGCTTGTCAAAAACTGTGGAGATATGCCAGATTGTGGCATTTCTCAAAGAAAGTGGGAACAATTCCTGAAAAGTGCTCTACATTTATAAAAATCATTCTCATTACCTTTCTATGCTTCTTTCTTGCCATAGCCTAACTCCTTGACATTTATTAAATTGTTGAGGGCACATTTGGAGCAAATTATTTCATGCACAGCACAGTATTGCAGGTCATTGAAAAATAGCCTTTGAGAACTGATGAATGGCTTTGTAAGGTACCTTTAAGGGGAACAGGGTTCTGTTTTATGCCAGGTCCTGTTTATGACAGTCCTCTTCAAACAGATTACCATCATAAAGTGAGGGCCCACTGAGAAAATTGTTGTGGACAAAATTGGTGTTGGGAGAATTCATCTGTATGCAAAGAAATGCACTGTTTCAATGATACCCTATCTAACAAAAGCAAAAATTCAGGTCTGAATTGCATTGGTGTCATGCATAAATATACTATGTACAGTATATTGTTTCTATCTAAATTTTTACATTTTTGTAGTGTATGTATAGTATTGTATTGTTTGTGTACTGTTTGTGAATAAACTTTTCAAGTGTACAAATCAATATATTGCGTATTTCTTTCCCTCCTATGAATTTCTCAACAAAACAACCCTGAAGCACAGCAGCATTCACTTCAGTATTCTCTTTCATTCAAGAACATTTCTTTCTTTATTATTAGGGGCATCATCTGTTGAAAATACTGGAGTGTGGTTATTGCTGCAAATGCAGTATATTATCATAGAGTACTGCAAGTACAGACATTATGTGTGTGGTGCTGTTGGTCAAGCCACATGCTCAGGATTTGGGGGTTGTGGTTTGAATCTGCAAAGGACAGAAAATTGTCCATGTATTGAATGTGTGTTTGTGATTGTCTGTGTGTGCTTCAATGTGTGTACAAATGAGAAAAATGTCAAAAACTTTTCCCCCCTGATTTTGAGTACCAAGACAAGATTCAAGGATGGGATGCTGAACCCTGCTGACATCATCCAATGTACTGGTCACAAACATTAGTGTGTGAATATTGAATTTGAGTGTATTTGAAGGCATCTGGTGCAAGAGGTATATTTCTGTAGCAATTTGATGATTGAGTTCAAGAGACAGTAAATGAGATCTATAAAATTGTGTACTCTATTCCAGTCAGAATTGTGCCACTTGAATATTTGTACAAAAGAAAATACTGTAATAAATTACAATGATCTGAGCATAATTGATTTAAAAAGTTTATTGCCCTCGTGTTTCTGGAGGATGATCTGTGTATGGGTTCCTTGTTTCTTTTGAAGTATAAAAAATCAAACAATGAGTAAAATCAAAATTTTATTGACAGTTTTTATGCAAACATTTTTGGCTTGAAAAAAGTGTGGATCATGACTGTTAGAATTCATTTTGTCAGTGTCATTGTCACCCAGGATAATTTTTGTACTAATTACTTTTTGGTAATGAAATAACAAGCATGAGTAGTATTCAGTGAACTCAAGCTGTGTCATGGTGGGAAATATAGTGCACTTAAAATCTCATTGCAATGAAGCCACTGGGACCAGTAAAATAACTTTTTTACTACAATATTTTTTATAAAACAAGTCATTTAATCTTCTGGCTATTGGGCAGGGCACCCTAAAATGTCATTTTCATCAACAATGGCTTAAATTTTTCATCAACAAGCTTTGTTGTAACTATGTTCTACTCTAAATGAATTACGGTCACTATATTTTCAGTTGAGATATTTATGCATGATATTTTCTGCCCCAATGCAATTACAAATGAAGGACACATAATTTGGAATTCCATAAGTCTCATCAGCAAATGACAAAACTCCTCTGATAATTTTTTTAAAATTCGCTCATTTCAACAAATAATTTTTAGTGACCTTCAACTTGGGCATCAACTTGAAAAAAGTGAATTTGATTCATTCCCCAAAATAACGACAGTCAGTTGAAGAACACAAGTTATCAAACAGAGCCTCATTAAACTGGTGACTTACATCTGGAATACTGCCACAATAAGAAAATTGGCAAGCTCTCTGTTGTTGTTTGATGTTTTTTGAATCCAGTCTTTAATGAACACCAGCAGATAAACTGCTCTATCATATTTACTGTCAAATGTGAGGCACATGTTCAGAGGTAGAGTTTCTCAAAATGTGCTCAAAATAGAGGTGAACTCTCTCTACAACAATGTTCTCATTATAACAACCTTCTCTTCAGTCCCATAAGATTTTCTTTCATGTTGGGGGTGTTCTCTGCTAGCAGGTTGAATTCCAGGGCAGATGTTGAATTGAAAGTCAACCTCCCTGCAAATTTGACCATCAAATTGCAGGATGATTGAATTGCAGGAGGTTGAAATGCATGATCCAGCATCCAACACTATTACATTTGAGAAACACAAACATTTCAGAGGAGAACATATTTGGCATAATTAAACTAAGCCTGATGGAAATATTTGATCACTTAAGGACAGCAAAGGCCAAATGCTTAATATTTTGCAGCAACACCATTGCAATTCCAAATGAAGGACACATAATTTGGAATTCCATGAGTCTGTCATCAGGAAATGACAAAACTCCTCAAATTCATACAAACATACATGGACATTATTTTATAAGCAAGAGAGTGTGATACTGATTCATTTATAGGAAAAATGTGGAGAAAATAAAGGATCTGCAACATATATTCAAGTAAATACTGGATTTAGCATTGGTGGATCTACAGTTCAAAACTGTTATGCAAAGAAAATTAGAGGATCAAATATAGATCTGAGCTGCAGCTTGGAGAACTCTGCTGGCTTGAAGTCCAGCAACATGCTGTCTCAAAAAGAAATCTTGTCTTTGTCAGAAAGTTAGGGAAACCGAAGACTTCCTGTATGGTCATTCACAGAGCAAAAGCAGAATTTGCACATTTTTTGGCATTATAGCTCATGTTTTTAAGAATCCCTGAGGAGTAAGAATTCACCTTGAAGTGTGTATGTGTAACACTGGCAGGAAGAAATGCATTACACGCCGGTACAGAGGCTTGTTGGCTCATATGGACTTTTCCTTCAAAATAGCTGGATTTCCGTACATATTGCCAAGTTTCTTGCAAACCACACAAGAACACACTTGTCCCAACACATACAAAAATAAGTTTTTGCAGTCAACAACCCAAGCAACTGGAACTTTATACAGTAGTACTGTACAAGCAAAGAGAATACCCTTAGGTTCAGTAAAACATTTTGTGTGGCAGTGGTGCCCAACTCAAAAGTGGTCAAGGGTCACATTAAAAAGCAAGCCTTCTCCATATGGGTCACAATGGCAGAAATAAATGAACTCCTCTACAATTTTCAAAATTTTCAACTCCTTTGAATTTAAAAAAGGGCACCAAGTCCCTTTTTTCAACGTGCTTGTCAATTTCAGTTTTCTCAAGTACAGGTGTTTGTGTTTGGACTCAAAATGCCAGCAAAGATAATATTCCTTGGAAACTAAACTTTTCTGGTAACAAACAAGGCAAAGCATTTTGCCGTTGGAGATCATAAATAAATATTTTGTTTGTCCATTCTTCATTAAACACTCTGCATTCATTTTTAATTTTTTTTGCCACTGCTTTCAGCCACTTTTGATTCAAACCTGTGTTGAATGAGAAGTTTTTCATTACAGGTGAACCTCTCTGTCAAGTTTGAAGGGACCAGCAGAAAAATTTGACCTTGGGAAGTTTTGTATTGAGCTAAAATACACAGCCCCTTCGTTCTGGTTAAAACCAAAAATGTCTCAAAATTGTCAATTGTGATACTCTGAGGCTGAAATTAATTCTTAAATGAGTTTGAAGAATCCTGAACTTGGCGGCAGGGTTCATTTGCACAATTAAGTCTCTCACCTCCTTTTTAAACAAATCAATTCCTGTTTTTATTGCTTTATTTTCTCTCTTGTGTCAAGAAATTGAAAGCCAACAGGCCACAGAAAATTTGACTTCTGGAGGTTTGAGGGAAAAACCTTTGACTTAATGAGGTTTTTAATGCATTATTTCTGAAGGGATTCAGACAGGGCCTGAAAAAAATTTTGACATAGGGGGGTATTTGACTTAGGAAGCTTTGAGTTATTAAATTTCAACTGTATATACTTTTTACCCTTAAATCCCTCAGCATTTTCCATTTATCTGATAGTGCTCAAGCCTTATTAGTGCTCTGCACATTTTTGCAAAAGAAAATTTCCATTTTCAATTTTGTCTCCGGAAGAAGAGCTGCAATTCAACTCAAACTTTTCTTTTTTCAATTACATTTTTTGTATCCTTGCTCCATATTTCCCCGCACAAAAAAAAAGCACATATTGTATTCCTAAAAATTATGAAGAACATAATGCTCAGTTCATCATATGCATGTAATGGTACAAGTCATAGTACTCTCAATTAGTTTTCTTAAAAAATAAAAAAAATTCACTACAAAAAAGTATGCATCACAAGGGTAATAGTTTCTGAAAATCAGAAAAGTTGCTGCAGAAAGCTGGGTGCATGTGCCAGTTGAAAGCATTGGAGCAGAGTGTGGAACCTTTGAATTGGATTGATGCGCCCACTGGAGGCTTCTCCTTTGTAGATGACACCTTTGATGCTCTCAGAATAAATGGGACAGAAAATTCTGTAGGCTTCCAGAAATACTGTGAATTACTAACTTATTCTTGTGTATTTTGTATGTGGACTGCAAGCATTAAAGACATCATTTGTAGGAGTTTCTCAGGACAAAAATCGTGAAAATACATCTTAAAACTTGCTGAAAACTCAAATTTTGCAATATTGCTAGAAATTTAGTTAATTTAAGGTACAATAATTTCCTTGGGTTGGTCTACGGGCCAGTTTGAAGGCCTCAGCGGGCCGTATCTTGGGCATCCCTGTCTAGGCTATGGATGGTCTTATTCCTTTGCAACCGCGCTGTGCTCTGCTTGATTCCTGCTGAGTACAGTATCGCCAGCCTGAACATGCGCGAGCAAACCAAGGATGTCGAGCCAAGGAGAGGTGATTTTCACCTCTTGCACCCACCTTCTTCTCCCAGTTTTCTTCCTCATTCTTCAGTGCGGTTCTCTCCTACTTCCATGGGCCGGGTGGCAAACGGACAACTGGGTTGACCAACCAACCAAGCGGCAATGGACAAGAAAGAGGATTGAGGAGGGGGAAGAAAAAAAAAAAAGAATGATTCGCCAGTGTGCCAATCAAATGCGTGCCAGGACTTGACCGATTGCTACAAGGAGAGTCAGTTGTGACTATCAGGGCTTGCTGTTGGTGGTGATGAAGTGGGGCATTTTTTTTTTGTGGGAATCAAAGGCCATTTGGAAGTGCTCCGTGCTGATTTTTCAAAAGTAAAGCATTATAGTACAATATTTTTCACGGTTCAAGGTTAGTAATTAATGTGCTTGAGCATCAGCATTACACGCTGGATGATGGCGTCTTTCAAATTTGTAACATTCAAGATTCTGCCTTCTCCATCAAATAACCTCTTTTGGATACCCCAGACAACTCTGTGTGATGTGTTTTACAAATTTTGTTTTTGATATGTGGGAATCGATCTCTTTCAACATACAGTACTGTTATTGTTCTTATTGATACAACAATTCTCTGTATGACATTTTTTTCTATTGCATAGGTTTCTCTCCCCGCGTTATGTAGGGTTTCTCTGCAATAAAATCCTCTATACGACAAAATGCAAGGGACCTTAAAAAGTAAGGTTAGAATGAATCCTTCTGCATATATACTGCTGTAAAGTTTTTTTGCAATGTGAGGATCAATCAAAAGACATGGTGCTGAGAAATAAATATAAGTTGCCACATGAAAGAAAGATGAATAATGTACAGTAAAATAAATCTCATCTATTGTTTTTTCACCAACTTTTTTCATTTGGTGCCTGTGTATGTAACAGCCATACTGTTCAAAAATGTTCATGGACCAGTTTGGTATAGAGTGAATTTCATTGTATAGAGAACCAAAATAGGGAGAGAGTTCAGTGTATTGGACCCAAAAACAAGCATTTTTCAGTGACAGTTGAAACAATCAAGATAATTGTAGCGGGAGTCCACCTGTATTTCTCTGCGTAATGACCATTGCTCACACTCAATCCTCCACTCACACTCAAGCCTTTGTTCAAAATTTTGATGTCATGTTTTTAGTGGCAACAACAATATTATAAATATGTGGCATAGGGCATACATCCTGCACCTGATGCCACAGATGCTTGATGAATTCTTATCCTTCAAAGAATCCAAGGGGGATGTAAGTAATTTTCATATTCTGAATTGAAAAGTTCACTGTAATTACACGATGTCCAAAACGTGCCGAAATTATAAATGCTGTCACATAAAAATCGAAATAAAATACTGCATGAACTCGAAGTTATGAAAACGACGGATGAATCAAACAGTTGGTGCATTTCTTATTGAAACTCAGATGTTTCAAAATGTTCCAAATGAAAAATTCAAATGTGACGTGGAAGGCAACACTCTGTCAATTCATGCTAAAAATATATATAGACGCAAAACGACCGAAATCGTATACCCATTCTTTCATTGTGCAAAGGAAAGAATAAAAGAGAAACAGGCGGGGGAAATTGCTCATTGCTGAGACTCCAATGTAACCCTTCAAACAGTTCGTTATTCAAGAAATATGCATTGTCTTAATATTTGCTAAAATACCATTTGAAGTGAATTTTAGGTTTTCAAATGTCCAAAATACTGTAACTGTATAATGATTTTTTCATGGTTCCCGCATGGACTGCAGAGAGTTCTTTATAGGGATTCTCTATAACAAAATTATCTCTGCAAAGTATTTTTCTTTTCCGCTTAAATTTTCAGTAGAAACAGTTCACATATTTTTGACTTGGACTGTATTCAAGAAATTGAATGTTGATCGCGACATTTCCTTTGTATATCCCAAGATTATTTGAATTTTCAAAGCATTAGAACTTGACGAAGATACGAGTTTTACTCGCTCATGGAATTGTGGTTCTTAAGCCCCGTTGGATTAGTCACGGAATCAGCCCAAGTACAGTTGGTAAGATTCCAGTGACAGAAAGCCTACTCATGGGATTATATAAGAGTTCCCTACTGGAAAACAACTATCTTTTTTTTTTCGTTGACTCCTATGATCAAGTCGTCACGGTTCCTTCCTTCGGTTCTGGAACATGTGAAGATCGTGTTTCTCAGGCGGTCGAAGACTTAGCTTCAACATAATAAAAAAATAAAAATACTAAGTAGAAAAGAAAACTTGAAGAGATAGATAATATTATTTTTCTGGTCGCCCCACTTGCTCTTGTCCACCGCGACGTGATCGTTCCGGTTCGTGATCGCATCGCCGCCATGACGCGAGTGACTGACGTTTTGCGGCGGCGGAAGTGTCGGGAATAATCGTGATGTCCGTGAATGAATGTACATTATGCTGTGGCTCAGGTGACACGCGGCACGCCCTTGGAAAGTTCCAGTGTGTTCTCGGAAATGAAATGCATTTTTTTAATTGATGGTTTTTGCCTTTTTGGTCGCCACCGCGAACGGATTGAAGTGACATCGCATGTCGGAAAAATTGCGGTCTATATTTTTTCTGTGCTCCAGTGCCAGGCTTCTTAACCATTTTTTTTTTTAATTTTGAATTTCAAAGGTGGAATCCTTCTACAATACTTTGATAAGATTCACAGTGGACCTTTTGTCTCTGTACAGTGAGTCCTGTATAACTGAAGACCTGCTCAACGAAAATCAGCATGACGAAAATTTCAAGGGCAATGACTCACGGAACAAACTTAATTGCTCAACAATTTTTTTCCAAAACGCTTACATTCAAAAAAGTGTTTGACTAAAACTTCAGAACAAAAAATAGGTACTGAAATCGAATACGACTCAGTTAAAAGTCGCCTTTTTTTAAATAATTTGGGGCAAAGATGATGTTCATCATAGTCAAATGCGTATACTAGAAAGAAATACAGTTCTTTACATTTATTTTAGTCTTCTGGTGAGTTTGGAATTTATTACATTGCTTATAATGTAACTTCAATGGGAATTGCTTTCTGCATCACGAGAATTCGGCATAACGAATCCAGGAACGGATTAGTTTTCTTATGCGGGGACCCACTGTAACAACAGTGCCTCTTCGTTTTTTGTTTTTTTTTCAAGACTTTTTTTTGTGTCTCTGAGCGTTGATTTGGAGTTGTGTGCTTTGTACACATTGTAGAGAGTTCATCTATATTCTAGTCCGTGCTCTAAAATTAAAAGACGAAGTTAATTATCAGGTAGATGCGGGTCTTCGGATAGATAAATTTGCGGCTTCAATTTCGAGTTCGCTGTTTCAAGTGCTCTGAGGGATAGCTGCAATCGTCCCTGTTTGTGCTCGGGTATATTGGGATGATATTTCCCTTTCCCCGTAAGATGGCAGCATCAATTGCTGGGCCGGGGCGAATGAAGCCATTTGTTTGAAATATTGGCTAGAGGTTTTTTTTGTGTGTGTGTGTGGCTGATGTCTCTTAAGTGGATGGCCCCGGATTCAATGCGCCTTGACGTGAAAAACGCTAGACGGCCTGAATTCACGCTGTGAAGAGTCCGCTGGAAGTTGGCCCGAAGGCTTTTTGAGCGAACGCTTCTTGTCAGGGGTTCCCGATTTTTCCCCCCTCCTCCCGCATCCCTTGAACCCGTAGCGAGGGTCCTTCCGCAACAGGTGTGCGTTTGAGGATGGACCTCAATGCGATCGGAACTTCGAACTTTATTAATGCTTTCCCCCCGAGTGTGGCTGAAATATTCCTTCTAACCCCTATGGTTTATAAGCAAAAAATGCGCAGCGTTTATACTGTATTTCGGGACTGCCTTTCGAGAATGATCAAAATTATTGGATTTTGAATTCGTTTTAAGTACTAAAATAAGTAGAGTTTCTCGAGAGTCACCAGAAGATGATAACCGCGCAATTTTTTTTTTAGCAATGCGAATAAAAATTGGAATCCTGGAGAATTTGAAGAGTTGTGAAAAGAAATGTGCGTTGTAACATGTCTCACAAGCGTGTTGAAAATTTTCAACTTTATTGTTTGACTTGAATACTGTACTTATTCTCATACCTCCAGTTGTTGAATGGGAGAAGTTTCGCTGAAGTCCTGCGAGTCACCGGAGTTTTTTTCTGAAAGGTGAATGAAATCACCTAATAACCCGCCTATAAATAATCTTATGTGTGGATGCCGACAGTTTCTTTATGAAATTTCCTCCGCGTTTTTCGATACATCGTTTCAAAAAATCAATCAAATCAGAATTTTTATCATAAAGAATGTTATAAAATTTGGCAGAAACAGCAGCCTGTCGCTGCTGGTATCTTCATATTTATCTTGGAAAACGCGGAAAACGGTCTTATCAATTTTGAAAATCACCATCAACAATTTCGAATCCTATTTCCGAAAAAAAAAGTATTGCTAGCATCTGTGCCTTTATTTGATTTGATGCATTTATTCATATACAATATTTAAAATAGTGTGCTCTTGTTCTAGCTATGGCAGGAATTTAATCGGGGCCGCGTTTAATTGCTGCCCAGTTCTATTGACAGCATTCCGACGCATCAAACTTCAGTACTCTTCCGGTTCGTCCATCAATATTGCAGTCTTGATTTTGTGGTATTTTACGGCTGTCTGGACTCCAGACGACGCTACTGGTTTCTTGTCGTTAACTAGACTTTTGTAGGTCAGTAGAATTGAATTTATTTTGGTGATGAATGCCTGGGCGGGTGAAGCATTGAATTTATGGACTTCCACCCCATTTTCTCTCGTACTTGGTGTCTTCTCATTATTTCTGAAGCCTTTGAGGCGTCTTAAGTCTCTTTTCCGTTAATTTGTCCAGCTTCTGATTTCTACCCACCTACAATTTTCACCGAATCATAATAGTGTATGCAGCACGCCGCTTGGAAATTAATTTTCAAGATTAATCTAAATCCCGTTGACCTCGAAACATTTTTAAATACATTTCAAGTTTGTTACTTCAAAACCTAATCGTACTACAGTACTTGCAAATGCATTATTCGTTGCGTTTGTAATTTAAATTTAAATTATAATTTTCATGAACAAAATCTAGTGGGACTTCAGGGTCCGAATCCCAGTGCGAACTGTGGGTTACCGTACTTGGAATTGTTCGTTTTTAAACATCTGAGCAATATTTTCACTTAAAGGATGAAATTATGTGTATAATCCGCGAAAAAAGTACTATAATGAACAATGTTTCTAAATGGTAGATGAGTCTACTGTTTTATGATGATAGAAAATCAGTAAGAAATATCGTGAGTCACAGACCGGGTGAAGAAAATGTCGATGTTTCGGTACGTTGAAAAATATCTGCAAATATTTTACTCGAATGAAATGCATCTGGTTATGGAGTGAATAACTGAACTTCGAAAGATTCATTACCTTCTTACAAAGGATAAGTTCAGTTAGCACCTTTTATTTAACCGTTTGTACTCAGGAATACTGTTTTTTGTTACCGACCAATAAAACGTCAAGAAGGAACCTTGAACGAAAATACCGCCAATTTATTGAATTATGAAACAAATGCTCCTTTCCATTTCCATTTGAAAATAACATCTGCGCACATTGAATGGAAAAATCCACGAAGGTGAGTCTGTCTTGCTTTTCATCCGAGCCAAGAAGTAATTGACGAACTCACAATTCGCGCTTGAACGGACAGGTAAATATGGAAAATGCTGGATTTTTTTTTTTTTTTGCGACTGGGCCTTGAATCTCTCTCTCTCTCTCTTCTCTTCATTTCTGTATAAAGCATGCGTTCATCTCAATCAACATGCCATTTTCTTTCTTGGAGCTGGTTGGACGAGGTCAGCAGGTGCGAGATTGGCAGCCGCACTCCGTTGCGTGCGTAACTGTTGGAAGCGCGATTTTGTGGTTGGACATCTGCTCCAAGGTCGATCTGTAAATTTCTCGCGTGTACCTGTCCGGAGAGGCAAGACCTATCATGATGCCGACTGACTTCCTCTCTCCTGCTGGGGTACTTGGAAAATTTGAGAAAATGCTGGTAGAATTTAGAAGATGATCGAAGATTCATTCCTTTAAATCCGCTTTGCCTAAAAAAAAAATTACTGTACAATAAACCCAAGGGATAAAAATAAATAAAAACGGGACTGGGTGTGATTTTGAGTATTCTCTAGCAATGACCTGCCAAAATTGCCATATTTATTCAAGTGAAGTGTGCCCTTCAGTAAGGCAGACACCTTATATTTTCAGCTGAAATTTTGGGGGAAATGTTTTGCCATCCTAAGACGCACACTTCATTTTTCAGTTACCAAAATTCCGGTTTGAGAAACGGTGTTGCTTTAAAATCTAAATCCAAGCCCACTTAAAAGTCAATCTAACTGATAATTACCTCGTAAAATTTTAAAATTCTTGCGTGTGTCACGCCTTTGTCTTTCATTTTACTGTATTTCAGGTGTCCTTGTGCTCGCCCGCTTACCGTATTTCAGATTCGTAGTTCTTAAACTGAATAAAATTTAATTCCGCGTGGTTTCTCTGGGCTCTCTTTAAATTGATAACCGTGCCTCAAAATTCCACGTGTGAGCTTCTTTGACCATTCACCTTGTGAGGATAAATTAAATGTCTGAAGGATGGGTTCGTCGTTCAGGTGTTCATGGAAGATTCGAGTTGCGGTGCTGTACGGCGAATTTTTTGTGCGCCGGTCAAATTAATCTTGGTGCGATATGAACAAATCACCTTTTTATCCTGAGAGCTGCGAGGCAGGAACGAGTGAAAAATTTTCTGCGTAAATTCCCGGCTAAAATGAGTGAAACGGCTTATTTGCAGCTGCATTATTGGACCAAATTGCGGAAGGGTATTTTGAACATAGTTTTGAACTAACTATATATTTTAAAAAATAAACCGGGGTTTTAAATCGTTAATCCCAAATCGCCAATTTAAACGCTTACTGAAGATTTATCCTGGATGATACGAATTATCCCGTTGAAAAAGAAAATGCTCAATTTGAAGCTCATCGAAATTTCAGGTATTGAGCTTGATTGGAACAGGGGAACTGAATTCTGTCGCCGAGAAAGTGGTTTAAAATATAATGGAGAAGCCGAGATAAAACCTTTCGATTAGTAATTCGTCCAAGCATCAACGAAGTTTTGCGTGGTGCTTTCTGCTGGTGAACCATGTAAATGCTCGGGTGAACACAACTTGAGTGAATACATTTCTGCTAAATACCCTACCGCACCTCCACCAAAACGTCCAGCAAATTCCATAACCCCAGAAAGGTCAACCTCGAATGACCGACTCTAGAAAGAAATGTTCTGTGTCGCTAATTAATTAATTTGTATGGCGGCATAAGGTATGGCTAGTACAGTATATGAAGTACTGTAAACCAGAGTCGCTCAATATTTATTTTATCGGAGGAATAACTTGACAAATATGCATTTATTACGGTAATTTATCTTTAACCAAAAAGGACGGAGCCGAAAAGTTTCAATTTAAAGTTCGTTTGTTGTCCTTTGGAATAATATTTAACTTTTTTAATTATTAAGAATATTAACCGTTGCTTCCGTTTTGGCTGTTGACCTGAATTTATACCTCAAGATACGTATGTATATTTTCTAATTTTTTCTTCACTTTTTTGTTTTCTGTACGACGAGATATATTTTTTGGGGCTTTTAAAGATACTTTCTGAGTTTTTCCCAGTATATTTGGAAAAGTAATTTGCTGCTGAAGTCTGTAGAAGAAATTTTCTCAAACCTTCTGCATACAGGTTATGATACAGGTGGGCTCTCTCTGTTCTATCTCTCTCTCTACATCGAAATCTAGGGGACCAGAAAAATTCGTTGTAGAGAACCCCTATGGGAACCTTATGGGACCAAAAAAAAAATATTCATGTAGAGAAGATCGTTTGTAGAGAAAAGTCCGTCTGTTTTCGGACGTCATAAGTCAAACAATCTTGTGTCCAAATAACCAGCGTTTGTGTGTCTTGACATTGAGTTGACTGGATTCAGAAAGAAAAAGGAAGAGGTTCAGAG